>JARHVA010008209.1:385000-534265 GCA_037957365.1 Torreya grandis
CCATTATTTCAATTTCAATTTTCTAGGCATAAGGATATCTATATGGTTTGATGTTGGGTGGCTTACTTCTAGGAATGATTCTGATGGCATGATCATGAGTATGACTAGGAAGAAGACCTTTTGGCATGGGTCTATAAAAAATGAATGCTCATCTAGTATTTTTTATAACTCTGAATGGGTAGACTCCCTAGTTTGCTGAAAATTAATGGAAAATAAGTGTGCCACAAATCCTTTAACACCTTTTTTTAGCATCTTGGTCATCTAATGTGAACTAACCATTTATAGAGATTTAAATTGTAATCCCTATAGTTCCACATGCTTACCTTTAGAATAAAAATGCATGAACAATTCATGGAAATTCATCTCAATATTACCCAATGTGGTGATCCATTATACTTATAATATAATGTCAGTCCCACCCATACAAATAAAAAACATAAGAGAATATAGAAAATAGTCCTCCATTACTAACTTAATACTATGTAATTTTCCAAAATAATTAATTGAACCACCATTTACAATCATGACTTGAAATTATGAGGTTGGGTGGATAAAATTATTCAAATAAAAAACCAGCTTACTATTGATGAAATTATGTGTACTACATGAGTCAATCAACATTATGACCTTCTTTTTCTTAATGAAACCCACCACCTTAAGAGTCTGAGGAGTAGAAATACATGTAAGGGAATGGTAGGAGATAGTAGATTTAGAATCTATACTTCATCCTCAAGTCCTTTAAAACCCTTAATAGATGCATCCTCATCTTCTTCATCCTCATCAACCCCTTCAATGTTAAATAACTTCTTTTCAGCACATCGATGACATTGACTCCATTTGCTATCATAACCATAACACAACCCTTTGGCACTTTTCTCCTCAATTTATTATGTTGTCAATCTAGTAGGTTGAGTTCATGATAGAGTTGGGAAGATGCGCTCCCAGCTAGTAGTGAAAGGATGATGTTTGGTCATCACTTTTTATTCTACCAAGTGTGTCCTTGGTATAGCTTTGGATACATTTATGGGGTTAAACATACAAACCTTTAATTGAATACTATATTTTATTCCACCCAAAAAAAGGTCAATAAAATTTACCTTAGTGATATTCTTCACACATAAGGATAGATTTTGAAATTAATGAATATAATCCTTCACTATTCCTATTTGTCATAGTTTGTATAATTGGTTAAAGTATTTTTTAGAAACATTATCTTGATAACAAGACATTGGTTCATCAGAGAATACTAACCATGTAATAGGAGCACCAGTCTTCTTATTTTGAACATAAAACCAATTATACAAAATGAATGGCTTAGGTTCTAGATATAGATATGCCACAACCACTTTTTCAAAGCTAGGATTTTGGTGTAAATCAAATAGATTTTCAATATGAGTGATCCAAGTGAGGGGATAATTACCATCAAAATTGCACAAGTCTACTTTTGGCAACATTAATTTTATCCATGTATTAATGGTGTTAGTATTGAGAGAAGGAAGACTAGAAGGAAAAAGTGGAGGGTTGTTGAGAGGTAAATGAAATGAAATGTTAGCCAATTATGTCTTGATTTGATGAAACTAATTGTTCATGCCATTAAGCTCCCCTTGCATTTTTGATTTTTGGGTTTGGATTTACACATCCTTCTGCATTAGGCCATGTATATTTGACTAGATTTGAGAAATCATATCAGATGATTTAGACTCCATGTAATCTCATAAATGAGTTTTATGGGTGTCTTGCCCTTTCCCCCATCCACAGGTGTTAGGACTATCCATATAAAGGCTTGCTGGTTAACCTTATTTTATCTTATTGACCCAAATTTGACCACTAAATTTTTAAAAAAATTAGGACTCAAATCAAAAATATAAAAGAATAGACCCAAACTAATTTTTTTCAAGGTTTTTAAAAATATAAAAAAATAGAAAAGTTCTATAAATTATGTGTTATAGAGAAAATTTATGAAAAACCCTAAAATGGAGATAAATTTTGAAAAGAAGATCTAAATAAGCTTAAATTTTAATGAAAACTTACTTTAATGATTTCTCAACTCTATTAAAACAATTATAAATAAATTTACACTCATTTTTAAGATATATCTAAATTTTAATATCTAGGGTTTTTGACCTGATTATGGCCCAAATTAATGCTTTGATACCACTTGGAATGGTATTAATTCACAAAATAATAATATATATAGTAGTATATCACAATTATATTTAAATTTATTAAAAAATATGAATAATAGATAAGCCACTTTGAGGGAGTAACGTCCTAAATGCTTGCAATAAGAACGAATGCTCAAATATGATGATGAATAACTAACCCTACTTCCTATATAGTATAACAAGGTCATGTGCCACCCATAGGCTGACCTAATAAGTGTATTAATGTATAAATAAATGTAAAATAATATGCAAAAGGGTTATACAAGCCACAAGTCAATTACGCATATCCCTAGACATGCCAGCGATTAAGGATGTAGAAAAAATTGATTCCTATTACCTACATCATCAAATGACATCATTTGTGGGGTGGCATCCATAAATCAAAATATCCTAAGATATTTATGAGCCTCCAAAATTGAATTGATCCATGGCCACACATCTTGATTTCAAGATGAACATTCATGGTTGATCTTAACCACTTTCTAAAATATATAAATAGGAAGGCCAAGACCACCATTTTAGTGTAGTTTGATAATGGTTTATTTTTAATAGGATAGCTTCAAGATAGGAATAATATTGATTTTTATATCATGATCATAGTTTAGTTGGTATTCTTGAGAAGATGGAGGATCTTTACCTTGTATTATTCAAGACTTGAGCACCAAATCAAGGAGAAACATATGTCTTGAGCTGTAGTTGGATGGTGGGATGCTCTTGGGAAGGTAATATGTATGTGTTTTCTTTCATTTACTCTTAATTTTCATTTGTAAACCCTATTTAATAGGTTGACTTAGCTTGTTAAATATTTATGGATTTTTATTTATTTTTTCATAATTAACTCTTGATCTAACAATCTTTGTAATCCAATCCTAAAAGTAGAATATATTAGTTAGTTGTGATATTTTTGTGAATTACAACAATATTATGTATATAGCTTAGTTTTTAATAACCTATAAGAGATTATAGATTGGTGAGTATTCTTAAGGATATGGTTGAGATATTGATCAAAATATGATCTCCATGATTAAATGAATGACTTTCATATAAAGGTGTAATGTCTTTAGTGAAATTAATACAATGTAATAATAGGTGTTTTTAATTACTCTCTATGTATTTGGCTTGTGTAATTAGATTTATTATTTTATGTATGAGTTAAAATATTTGTTAATCTCCTTTAATACCTAACACTATGCAACTAAAAAATATCAACACCATTCAATTATTTTAAATATGATATAAACCATACCACAAAACAGTAATATACATCTAAAAAAATTATTGCCAATACATATAATTCAAATTATAATTAAACAGGAAACAATCTTAGAAGTGAAAAAATATATAATAAAGGAAAAATAATAGAATAATTCAAATTTAAACATAATACCAAACCATACATCCAAAAAATGTCCAACATTGGAGCACAATCAAAACACATATTGCTTTTATTCTCAAATTAATTTCAAATGGTGAAACATATTTTAAATTTACTCTAGGGTGTCCAGTGGAAAAAATGGAAAATTATTTTGGATTTGAGACAGTAATTTTAAGCCAAAAACCCCAATGTACACAAATTATCATTGATCTTGAAGATTTTATAAACCTCCTTAATCAATTTATGTAGAGGCTATAAAATGGTGAAATTTATATATAGAGTTCATAAAACTCAAATTATGATAATCCTTCTCCAAATGACATTACAGAGTTGATCCAAAAAAACATTCAGTTGGAACAAAAATCATAACGGGCCTATGGATACATCAAAGAATGTAAATCCTTCGAGGCTAAGTTACTTGCCAAACATCAATAGTTTTTATACTCTAGTATAAGGACATAAATCATTGAAAGATTATTTATTTTGGTTATGTCAATAATATATTATAATAATTAATCCTGAATTGAGAATATATTTTGATATATACATATATTCAATACTTATCAAGTAATAAAAATTGAAATTTGGGTCATTATCTATTTTACACATTACTGGTGTTATATTTAGTCATGTTTAATTTGGGAAAATTTTTATATTAATGAAAAATGATACTTTCCTTAAAAAATTGGTGGCACATAAACATCAAACTATGAATTCATGATTTGACATATTTTTCATGTCAACACTACAAAGGTCTAGTATATTAAGAATATTATCAATTAAGAATCCAATATTATTATCTTGTGTAGAATGGGCATGTGCCCATTATACTATTTAACCCTTTTTATAAATAATCATTAAAAAAAGATTAGACTATTAAAAAATGGAGTAAGCTACTTTTTAAAAGTGAGTCAATTAATGAATTTAGATTATATAAATATTTTGATAATAAATACTAAATATAAGCATGTGCCAAATATATAAAGTACAAAATTAAATATTATAAGATTATGAATGTGAAGGAGTAATTATACTTAGGTTAAACATTGATGTGTGGGGGGATATGATCAAGGAAGGTGTATAAATAGATTGTCTAAATATTTTGATTCAATCATCATATTCTAAAATTATCTTTTGGCCAATAGAGACATTTGTGTCACCTTGGGGACACTTTTGTCAATGCTACTATCATCTATGTAATATTGAATTTTGAATGAAAATTACACTTGGATCTTTTGAGGTTTTCTATTTTCTTTTAGATTTTGTATTTGTATTGTGTGAATAGGCTCTTAATATCAAAATATATAACAAAATTCTAGTTCTTCACCCTAGTTAAGGTCACCTTTCTTAAAATGGATTAGTGGCATCATGAATTTGACCTAATCTTAAGGACCCCTATATCAATGATCACTTCATACATATACAATACTCTTAATAAGGCCTTAGACATATTTATTTTTATCATGTGTGTTGGCTTGTGTGTGTAAAAGGGTAAAATATACTATATGTAAGTGAATGTAAACAATCTCGTTGTAACTTGATAACTATTGCCCATGGATTGATATTTGAATGCATCAGACCTGTAATATGACTATTCCTATGAATGATAAATAAATATGGAATAATAAGGAAGTTTTTAATATTTAAAAGCTACATTTGATAGATATGTGTGTGATAAGATCTTGAATATGACTTGATATGTACTTGATGATAATGAATGGCCTTTTACTTATATTTAAACAATGCCTTTTTAAAATATTCCCATAGAAGGATTAATGAAATTTATTAGGCAAACCCTATAAAAATATTTGTAAATTCAAGTGTTTATAATGCAAGGACACTTCTATTGGATTAGGGATAGTAGCATTGAGATTACTATCTAAGTATGAATGAAAATATATAGGAAATGGATGGTTGTTAGAGTATATAACTAATAGTGAAGGATATATATCATAATTAAAACATATATTGGATTGTAGGTGATCTGAGTAATCATAATATTAGGGTCAGACTACAAGATAATAGTTTATGCCTAGTGGGATGATAAAGGTGAGCATCTCAACTATAAGAAAAGTCTAGGGATGAAGTGTATAAGATTAAGTAATATTTTTTAAGTGTACAATACTATTTTAACATATAAATATATATTTAATCATCTACATCACCCCCCTCTTTTTAATTTTATAATGCATAAAGATGAAATTACTAGTTTAAAGGAAATAAAATACATACCATGGTGTGGACAAACCATCTTGATTTTAGTGAGACCCAAATGAATTTTTTGTATGTGTATGACCTAAAACCAAGAGTAATTTATATGTGTAATTAGTGCATATAATCTAAAAATAAATATTTGAAATTTATTGAAACAAAAAAATTGAGGAAGGAGTATGCTTGTGTGTCAATTTAATGATGTTGCCCTTTGATAGTTTTATTTGGTAATGATGCTTCCTTGCTAAAACATTAGAGAGAGTTTCAAAACTAAACCTTGGATATGTGAAGAGGAGAATTGGAGGTGATCATGCCATCAATCTACCATAAGGGTGAGTTGTGCCAAGTTCATTAAGAGCTTATAATTTTAATTAGATAACTCAAATGTAACATATTCTAGCCAATCTACCCTAATTTAAATGGTGTAACCATATCAAACTCAAATAATATAAGTAGTGTCATGTCCATAAAGAGAATATAATATGGGTCGTACTAATAAAATAATCCAATGATTATAATAGATAAATCTCAAATGGTGCATTTTGTTAGGGTTAGTACATGAATATTGGTGTTGTAGACATCTAATTCCTAACATCGTTTGTGTTGAAATTGTTAGTGTTACTTAAATTGAACTCAAATGCATAATTTAGGCCAAAATTATATAAAATCACTAAATGGTTTGAACTTGTCATTATAATTGTTGATTTAGGCCAATATATCCATAAATGGGGCAATGCATTTTATGTTATTTAACTTTGGTTAATTCATTTCAAGACAAAAATGATGATTTTGCCTTTTTGTGCTCTAGATCACTCTTTTCCTATAATTCATTAGTATACATGATGTACCCTTGTTATTATGTGTCAACAACATCCTAAGTGGGATAAGGGTCCTTATACATCTAACATCACCTTCTAATTCTTCTTGAGTCAAATTATGACCTAGTAATATGAATTTCTAACCATTTTGATTAATTGAACACCAATTTCCAAAGAATTGCACTAAAATTGATTAATATTTTTAAAAGATAAATAAGTCAGATCAAGAGCTTAAGTGGATTTTCCATGGAGGTTATTGGTTATTTCATTATTGGAAATTTATTCTAAATATCTACATCATCTAATGACATCATCTATAGGGTGGCATCCAAAATCCATAATTACAACAAATATCATGATTATGGCCTCCCATACCTCTTTAATACCTCTCATGCCTCATTAATGCCCCTTATTCCTAAATCATGATGAGGATATTTATGTATTTAATTACAAATAGTATATTAATCCATGTCCACACATATCAATCTTGAGATGGACAATCATGGTTGATCCTCACCAATCTCAAAAATCTATAAATAAAAGACCTCACACTACTATTTTTAAGCTTCATTTGTGTAATCTTATAATGAAGAAATCCCTCCACAATTCATTTGTGTTTTGATTAATGTTATTATTTACAATAGGATAGATTCATTGATAGGCATAGATTTGAGTTTTCATCTTGAGCCTCGATTTTACATAGTGATCTTTTGATGATGGGAAGCCATTGTTGAAGCAGAGAAGAACACTACATTAAGATGAAAAACACATTTTGAGCTACTTTTGGATGGTGGAATCACTTGGGAAGGTATAACTTACATTGATTTCTTTCATTTATATTGAATTATCATTAGCAAACACCATAGGAATAAGGTGGCTATGTTTGTTATGTTCTTAATGTATTTTTCATGATTTCTTGACTAATGTTTGACTAACCAACTTTGTAAACCTCCTTACATCTTGGCATGTCTGGTGGGACCTTGGAGTCCATTCAAGTAAGGAAGAGACTATGGAAATTTTAAATTTCCATTTTAGTCATTAAAAAGTCCTTTAAAAATACTTTTATGCTTAGTTTCTCATGTTTTTGTGTACTCACATGATCCAGGCATCAATTTAGGCGACAATTCGGGTGACAGTTCCACCCCAATTGATGACAGAACTTCCGGGAGCCATAACTTTTACACCGTAGCTCCAATTGACTCACCGTTTGAACCGTTGGAAAGCTAAGAACGAGGGGAATGTCATGAAATGGCATTGAGCTCCGCTTGATGAATTTTGACCCCATAAAACCCAATGGAATTGCCTCAAATTTCAATTTTAATAGTGCTATCTAAAAATAGTAAGTTTCTAAAAATAGTAATTCCTCGAATTATGTATTGTTTTAATTATTGGAAGTCATACCACTTCATCTCCCTCAATATTGGTGACCTTCCACATCCTCCCCATGCTTTCAAATTGTGTATAAAAGAAGAGGTAACCCAAAATGTGAAGACAGACATCTCTTCCTAGAGATAAGCATATATTTGTATTGCAATTTTGAGTAATACTACATCTCTTCTTAGAGAATTCATTGTTACTATGTTATTTCTATGTTATTGTGATATTTATCAACCAAAATTTATGATTTTTGGATCATCACAAGTTACACATTGACCATCGATAGTTATTAATGACCATCGATGACTATGACTAATCACCCACAATTGGTTTGCAGGGGAAATACATTTGAAAATATTCATTTTTAAGCTTTTATTCAAGTTGTTTCTAAGAAATTAGATTTCTTAAATATCTAGTCTGAACCAAAACATGATCTAGAAGGTATCTTTTGGAGTTTTTATTCTATCTTAGGCCAAGCAAAGTTTTTTTGGAAAATTATTTCTTGCCTAAATGTTTTTCAGCAAATTCAAGTTCATATTGGTTAAAATTGAATTTTAAGTCTCTGGTATGGTTTTATTTCATGATATAAAAGATTTCATTTTAGAGATTTTTATTTTAATAGTTAACAAATGGATTTTGATAATAATGTTGATGCTTTCAATTTGATAGGTAACCACTAAAGGTTAGGTTTTAACTAGCCATGATTGGTAAGATTAGACTAGTGACAATATTCAAGAATTAGTGATGGTCAGATAGTGACTACCAACAGTCACTATATTTTTAAAACACAAACCAAATAGCACTTAAATTAAAGCTATTTATCTCATTTACAAAACATCTTCAAGGATAAAGGAGACTCTAACAATTTTTATGTAGGATTAGTAAGGAAAGAGATCAATTTAGGCCTCATTAAATATTTTAAAACTCATATTGGGTGCTTAAAAAGAACTAGGAATTTTCCTTTGGTTTTTTAAAAGAAAAAAATATTTACCTATGATTGAATGTTTTATAGTTGTTTGTTAAATGTTTTGCAACTTAAGTCTAAGGGGCCAAAGAACACCACCAAAT
Organism: Torreya grandis; assembly: GCA_037957365.1. Lineage (NCBI taxonomy): Eukaryota > Viridiplantae > Streptophyta > Pinopsida > Cupressales > Taxaceae > Torreya > Torreya grandis. Next base: position 394,015 of record JARHVA010008209.1, read on the forward strand.
ATTTCAAAATTTGGTGATTTAAAACTAAACTCCAAATTTTTGTTTTGATTAAGAATTTATCATTGCTTGTTTATTTTTACAAAAAAATAGTGCATGTATGGTCTCCACCCCCGCCCCCCCCCCCAATCCCCTATAAGAAACTTAGGTGACCAAAAGTGCCTTTATATTTTTTTAGTGCCTGGTCGAAGGTGTAGAAAGAAAGTTGCCAAGGCTCTCCCCAAGACTCATATGGTTTGGGTGATCTAAAAGCAACCCTAAAGTCTTTCTACTTGTCTTTTATTTTCATTTATTTTTATCATATGAGGGAGATTTCATCATCTCCCATAAGTTATTTAGGGAAGATTTGACATGGGGCTTCATCTCTCAGCATTGTCTTCAACCTCTCCATGGGGGTGTATATAAATTGGGGGTGAATCATTAGGATGGTGGTTTGAGCGGTCAAACCATCTTCATTAATGATATTAAACTTATGCTATAGGGGCAATTTAGACATCACACTACACTAAGCAAGTAATGGATGTATTGGTTGTGAAAAGGATAAGACTTTTTCATAGCAAGTCAGTTGATGTAGTTATAATTGATGTGTTACTTCCTATATGTGTACACAATGTGAAATTTGGTATACATTGGATCCATCTAGAATGCTTAACACTTAAATTTTTAGTCAGCCCCACTTTACCACACCTTGATAGGATCTATGATGATTACTTAGTTGTATTTATCTATTTTTGGTCTTAGCTTAGTTGGTATTGATTTGAGTCAAAACTTTCTTGTGAAACAAATGTCAAAAACCAAACAAATTGTCCACTAATTTATTGAGTAAGGAAGCATTATGTTGTCAACATAAAAATCATCTTTGCCTTATTCAAATTAACATCTCAAACATTATATTTTATATCATCTAATTTACATAGTTATGCTACCCATTTGAGTCTATATCACTTTCCAAAATTTTCTTAAGTCCTTCATTGATAGTTTAAATTTGAAATTGCACTATTCTAAGTTCATAAGGTTGATGTGTTAAATTGGTTTAACCATTTGCACTTAACTTGAGTGAACCTAGATTTAATTTCCAATTTAAATTTAAGGTTGTTATAGACTCATTATCACATTTTCATCATTTGAGAGCTTAAGTCATCTTGCATATCACTCATGCTTTAAGTTCTAAGAACACATTTTATACTACCATTTCTATTACCATGTGGTGGTGTTATGCTACCCATTTGGTTCTAGATTTATACTTATGAATTGTCACATATTTTCACATCTTGAGTTTCTTGGTTTGCATTATCTCCTTCCTAATCTAAATGTATTTCTTTTATTTTCTAGTATCAACTCATGGAAGTTGAACTAGATTTTTATGGTATTGACTTAACTCTAAATATAGGTGTTAGTGTACTAGTTTACACTTTATATTTTTTAGTTACCATACCCTCTTATAATTCATAGAATTTCAATCTACCTAAGGTTAAATAATTTTATGAACATCATTCTTCTAATTTTACATGGTTCCAAGCCACCCTCCTTTTGTAGTCTCTTTGATACTTTATCCCCTTGTTTACAAGAAGATGAAAAACATTTTGAAAACATTGTCAAATGTAGAGAAAAACCATTTTTAAAACATGACTCAATGGTATACTCATAGTGGGGTCCCATATAGACCTATTTATGAGGATGAGCATTATTTTGATGGCCAAGATAATGTTGTGGTCTTTGAGGACATTCCCATAATATTAGGATCTGAGGAAGATTATACAGAATATCAACCCTTAGAGGATAAAAATAAAACCCTATTAAGGTTGATATAATTTGATGATAGATTACCTTTAGAATTTCCTATGGAGCAATTACATACTTTTGTTAGACAAAGAGAATAGTAACGAGAACAAACCTTCATAAAAATTGCACAAGAAAACATACCTTCTTCTATCAAAGGGAAAGATGAACTTGTAGAGTCAAAACTTATTGATCAAGATCTTGTTACCAAGAATAAACTCATAATTCAATGATATCCAGACCAACTTTCCATAGACTTGATTGAATTTCTAAATGCCACTTCAATACACAACAAGGCTTCTAAAGAACAAGAAAATGTGTTTGAAACAATACCAAATTTAGTTGATAACACAATGATGATAGATTAAGATATCTCAATTGAACAACCCAAATCCCAAGAATTTATATAACATGCTCCACTAAAAATGGAACACACATTCTTTAATCACCAAGAACCTCTTCATTTATACAACCAAAGGCTAGAACTTTTGATTCATATATAAGAAATCATACAAAATAATTTAGATAGTTCATCTCAACCAACATCAACATTGGTGAACAAACCATGGACTCCCCAAAATCAACATATCAATTATGATTCAAGATAGTAGATTCCAAGGAATTGGATGCTTACCTACTTGACTCAAGGAGTAAACCTAAACCAAGTTGTGGATCATAGGGTTTACATCCCTACTAAATACACATAGAATCAAGGGTATAAACCACCCCATCAATAGTAAAAGGGGCACATTTCACCCCAATCAAATTATGTTCCACCCATAAATACACCAAACATACAAGAGTAGAACTCCATGAAATATATTATGATTTGGTTGGAGATGAACAACAAGGTTAAAAAATACATGTTTGATGAGATATTCCCATATCCATTCAATCTATTTATTCTCCAAGTCTCATTTTTGCCTCATTTTTGAGGCACCCAAATTTGATAAATACAAAGGAAAGGGTGACCCTCATGAGAAAATTCAAGCATTATTTGTGTTATGCCAAGAGGTAGCTTAAAATAACATTTATTTATTGCATTAATTTTTTCTAAGTTTAGCAAGAAAAGTTCCTGATTGGCCACCTAAGTTACCCAAGTGGTCAATTATGGATTGGAATGACTTATCTAAAAAAAATTTCAATCATTTCTCATACAACATAAAACATGAATTGATAATTTTTGACTTAGGAAAAGAAAAAAAACATGATGGAAAAATCTTTGATGCATACCTATAAAGATGGAGGGCTTTGGTAGGTCACTTTTAACATAACTTGTTAGATAAATAGTTTGAAGACAATTTTCATAGAACTTACACCTCGAGGTCACACATAATTTATGACCTATTTGTGCTAACTCATTTGAGGAAATTATCAATAAAGGGGTATAAACTGAGAAGGATTTTATTTATAAGGGCCTTGTCAATATTTTCATATAGGTTCAATCATCAAATTAAACCTAATCATCAGTCTAAATGTTTATGCAAGAGAAACCTAAGGGTTTCAATAAGAATAAAAACATGGTGGGAAATAGCGTGACTAAAACACAACACATATAAATGGTGCAGGCCTTGATATCTCTAAATGTAAAACTAACTCCACCTAATCCACTACCTAATTTGCAAACACATCCTCCATAGAGGGCATACAATAATAAATTTAGAGTTTTTAACAAATTGGGAGAATCTATTGAAGTGGTCATAGTAGCTAACTTGATTGCATGGCTAGTACCAAGGCCATTTCCTTAAGATATACCAAAGATTGATTGGTACAAATAAAATGAATGGTGTAACTTCCATTGAGTTTCTAGTCATGATGCTTATCATTACATACAATTAAAATACCTAATTGAAGATCTGATCAAGAGTGGTGAAGTCAAGATCAAATTAGCCTAACAAGACACTAATCAAGATATGGGAATATACTAAGATATATTTCCTCAACACAATAAACCACGACCAAGGAACAATTAAAATAATCAAGGATAGAACCAAAGGTAGAATCAAAACCATAATTAGGGTCAAAATCATAATCAACATGATCATAATTATAATCATAATACTCATGCTGACAACTTAGGTTATAATAACATGCCTTGTGATTATAAAAACACCATGGGATGTATTTCCATGCACCACATTGCCACTATAACTATCAAATACCATAAACTATCTCATGCTCCTCATAGCATGGGACCTAATATTATAGGTCCAAAACCCTCTCCTTCTAGTAATACCATGTCAAGTTCACATAATTCTGTTGCAACTCTATTTACATAAGTTAATATTTATAAACCCCATACTTCTTACAATTATAATGGCTCCTCATCAACTTGAAATTATATAAATGCAACTAGATGCCCAAGAGTCACCCTTCAAGGCCTTTCACCTTCACCTTCTAATTATAATGTCTCTTTTCCACCTCTACATTGTGCAGTTACAACTAGATGCTCATAAGTTACCCTCCAAGGCCATTTGTCCCCTTATTCCATAGAAACCAATGTGAATACTATGCCTTCAGATCCAAATCCTAACACTCTACTATCCAAATCAAAGTAAACTCATCCTAATTTTAAAAATCCTTATAGTCTATCAAACTAACTAAGCAAAACCCATATACAGATTTCCATTTTGGATCTCTTATGTATATCAAAAGTCCATAGAACTATCCTAAATAACCTTTTACAAGAATCAACTATTCCCAAAGATATCAATCTTGAATAGTTCCAAGCACTACTTAGACACTTGTCTTCATCTCATCAACTCACATTTTATCGAAAAGACATGTCCACCCTAAGATTGAGCCATATTAACCCATTATACATTGAGGTAATAATTAAAAATCATAAGATCAAGTAGGTTCTTATAGATAATGGTTCAAGGTTAAACATAATATCCCTCAAATTGATGAAGAGATTGGGATATACTGATAAGGACATCCAACCAAATATTATCACCATAAAGGCTTACAATAACACCAAAAAGGAGTCTTCTGATACTATTCATTTACCAATCATTGTTGGGTCTTTTTCCCACCACACATTGCTTCATATTATGGACATTGAACTACCTTGTAACATAATTATTGGTAATACTTGGATCTAATAAGTATAGGCCATTCCATCTACCCTTCACTAGTGCCTTAATTTTCCCCATGAGTATAAAGGTTACTATTCTCACTGCTCAACAACCTTATCAGTATTACAAACACCTTGAGGCTAAGTTTCAAAATTATAACTATTGTCCAAGTTCTAAATTCATTATGAAGAAGAACACGAACATAATTTCACATCTATCTCCATCTAGTTATATCAACCCATGTGACTTGGATTCCACTTTGGCTAATCCATTTGCCATAATGCTTGTAAAACAAGTTGTGATAGAAGATGTGGGAATTTCCACATAACATATTAAGGATGTCTTCCATGTTGCAAAGTTACTAGAGTCTTCAAAAACATTTGGTAAACCCAAACCTTCTGATATCCCAAATAGATCCACCTTGATCTAGAAAAAGAATAAGAAATAACTAAAACCACCTGTGGTATTTGTACCAACTATTTCATGACAACATGATCTATAGGATTTTATTAGAGACTAGTTATATTGTGATGGCCTTGATAATTGCTTTTAGAATACAAAATATCCTATCCCTAATCAGATCATGGATCATCTTCATTATATAAGAACTATCCTTGGCCCATGATCATAAGGAATCCTAGAACCATTATTAGCTGGAGTGCCTTATTTAAATCATGGTCTCAGATTTATACCATTTTGGGGTGACCTCATGACTTTTGATAGTGATTCTTATAAATTGATTGGAGATGAGAATCTTGGTAGAGAATTATCATCCCATTATAGCCTTCTTAACGAGCTCATTGACTTGGATTTATTTGACCAAAATTCCATTATGACCATAACGCCCATTTATACCATTATATATTCTCATCCTAAAGCACGATCCCACACCACCATTGGAGCTTCCCATCTTAAAAAAAAACCCCATTTTATTAGAGCTTCCCTTATTGAAGAAAACCCTCATTATTCCTTATGCCTTCACCATCTTGAACTCATTGATTGGGTCTAGCAAGATTCAGTCATATGCCTTAATGAGTTTCAAAATGAAGAATCAATTTGATAATATATGGGCCTAAGAGATGGATTGCCCATTGGTGATCAAACATAAGGATTTAATTTTTCATTAGATCCTTCTACTTAATTTTGAGATCAAAAAATCTTTCTTGTTAATAATAAATATAAAACATCAAGGTTATTAGGTGAAAACCTATTTGAGGCACTCATTGATTAGGGAAAAAGTAAAGAAAAAGACAAGCCCTTGAGTGAAAACTTATTTCAGAAGCTCTTAGATGGGAGAGTTTGATCACCCCCAAAGGATGAAAAAATTAAATCAAGATCCAATTCTATTTCCAATACTAGAATCACATCATAACAACATCAAGTCTTTGAGAGCCTTTGTCTTGATTTTCTAGATATTTTTTCTAATTGGTTGTTGCCTAAACCAACATATTTTGATTCATTGCATTACCTAGAGCTTTGAGAGGAAAAATAAGAAGTATTAGTAGAAGAAGATGATAATTATCACACCTTGCCTACTATTATTGAAGATGGATCCACACTTCTTGTAAATAATATAGTTGAAGTGAACCTGGGAATGTATGAGGATCCCAAAATTGTCTACATTGGAGCTTCCCTTACTGAAGCAGAATGTGAACACATTATATCCATTTTGAAGGATTATATTGACACCTTTTCATGGGAATACTTTGACATGCCAGGCTTAGACCCTAATCTAGTTGTGCATTGACTTATTGTTCATCTTGATGCCAAATCAATTAAGTGAAAATTGAGGAAGATGCATCCATGCATTACCCTTTTGGTAAAAGCAAAACTAGAAACATTACTAGGAATAGGTTTCATTAGACCACTAGACTATTTTGAATGGATATCAAACATAATACCAGTGAAAATAAATCCCATGGGTATATGAATTTGTAATGATTTCAAGGATATCAATAAATCATGTCCCAAAGATGAGTTTTCTCTACCCATCATTGACATGATTGTCAATTCTACTAATGAGCACGAGATGTTGTCCTTCATGGACTAATTTTTTGGATACAATCAGATCAAGATAGCCTAAGAAGATCAATGCAAGACTACATTCACCACTCTGTAGGGAGCATTCTATTACCAAGTCATGCCATTTGGCTTAAAGAATGGTAGAGCCACATATCAACATGTTATGACTGTCATCTTCCATAACATGATGTACAATATTTTTGAGGACTATGTTAATGACATACTAATAAAATTAAAAACAAGAGTGGAGAATCATGATGTACTACAAAGAATCTTTGAGAGGCTTCATGAATATAAAGTCCACCTAAATCCTAAAAAGTGCATCTTTGGAGTCACTTTAGGGAAATCACTAGGATTCATTCTATCATAAAGAGGGATCAAATTCAACCCTATAATAGTTAACGCTACTATAGAGATGCCTCCACCAAATAATCTTAGACAAATATAAAGCCTATAAGGAAAGATTTAGTCAATCCATAGGTTCATTTCTCAATTAGTAGATAAGTGCCACCTATTTACCCATCTCTTGAATAAATGGATCACATTTTAATGGGATAAATATTGTTAGATAGGATTTGCTAAGATTAAAACATATTTGAACAACCTACCAATTTTGAGACCACCAACACTTGTAAAGCCACTACTTCTTTATATTTTAGCAACTTAACATACACTAGGAGCACTTTTGTCCCAACATGATGAGTAAGGTAAAGAACATGTAGTCTATTATTTAAGATACATGTTGTTGGCTATGGTGTTTGATACCTATTGAGAAGGAATGTTTAGCTATGGTGTTTGATACCCAAAAATTATGACATTATATGCTAAACAATAAAACCATTATTATAGCCAAGGTGGATCCTCTCAAGTTTTTGTTAGCCAAAGTAATTTTAACAAGACATATGGCTAAATGGGTCATGCTAATTAGTGAATTTGACATTGAGTATTAGAATTATAGATCTATTAAGGGGTAGTTTATTGCTAATCAGCTTGTATAATTTCCTATTATCAACACTCAACCACTCATATTCATCTTTCTAGATAATTCAATCATGGTAGTGGAAGAAGTGCAGTGCAAACTAGAATAATGGAAGTTTTATTTTGATGGTTCCTTCACATCTCATGCATCTAGAGTTGACATATTGTTGATTATACTATAAGTGGAATTGATTCCCAAGGTATTCTATATCAACTTAATTATACAAATAATATGACTGAGTATGAGGCACTCATCACAAGACTTTGTCTTTCCATTCAGTGGTATATACAACATTTGAAATTTTATGGTGATTCCCAATTAATCATCAATCAAATCACTGATCAATATCAAATTAGATATGGAAATCTTATTCCTTAAAAGTAAATTATTGATAATCTCAAGGTTTATTTTAATTTTATATAGTTTGAACAAGTCCTAAGGGCCAATAATAGATATGTTGTTGCAATGAAAATAATTGGGTCAATTATACAAATTCATGGAGGTGATAAAGACTGTCATTTTTTGTTTGAAAATATTCTACAACCTACACATATTATGTTAGATTTAGAAAGGGTATGCACCATTGTTGGTCCCAATCCTCCCCCTAAACTACCTTGGTATCAAAACTATTATGATTACTTCCATGATCATGTTTTTCCACTTGAATTATCTAAGAACCAACAAAAACTATTCCATCATCGTTTATCCTATTATACCCTCCTACACAACATGATTTATCATAAAGGCTATGATGGAATGCTACTTCATTATTTATATTTGAGAGAATCCAAACTAGTTTTGAGGGAGGCTCATGAATTAATGTGTGAGGATCACACCAATGGTGTAGTCGTATTTAAGAAGCTCCTCAAAATATGTTATTATTGGCCAAAAATGGATATAGATAATTGAAATTATGTAAATAAGTGTGTCCCTTGTTAACAACATGGATACTTGATACATGCACATTCTTTACCACTACAACCAATCATAACACCATGGTAATTCTCAACATGGGGCCTTGATGTCATTGAGAAAATAAACCCAACATATTTAGATGGCCATAAACACATTTTGAGTACTACCAAGTAGTTCACCAAGTGGATTGAGTTCATTCCTCTCACTTATGTTACTGAGAAGTAGATAGTCAAATTAATTCATTACCATATCATCTAAAGATATGGCATCCTAACATGCATCATATCTGATAATGGTGGATATTTTATAAATAGAGATGTAAAAGACCTTTGTGCAAAATTCAAAATCAAGCACAAGAAACATATGCCATATAACCTACAAGGCAATGAACAAGCAAAGTCATCAAACAAAACCATTGTAGCCATTTTAAAGAAGATTGTCACTGATGCTAGCCATAATTGGAACTTGAAAATATTTACTATCCTTAATGTGTATTAAACTAGTCATAGAACCTCTATAGGATCCACTCCATACTCCCTTGTTTATGGCATAAAAGATATTATCCCGATTGGGATCAAATTGACATCATTACAAATATCTTCAAAGAACATTGAAGATAATGAAGAATATAGAATATCAAGGTTACAAGAAATATAAATTCTTGATGTTAAGCATTTGGTTGACCTAAAAAAAATTTCAAACCTATCAAAATAGATTGTGGAGAATCTAAAATAAACACATTGTCCCCTAAGAGTTTGAGAATGGTGATTTGGTCTAGAAAGAGAACCAAAACAATATAAATGTTGAATGCAAGAAAAAAGTCAAATTCTAACCTAATTGATTGAGGCCATATGTTATCATAGTGAACTATGGATCAGGGGCATATAGACTCACTACTCTAAATGGTGAAGAAATTATAGATCTAATGAATAGTGTACACCTTAAGAATTATTACGCTTGAACAACTTTTAACCATTATCTATAAAACCCCTTACTTAGGGGTAGCTTGTATTGAAGTAATTTTATCCTGCCATTTTATACTACCCTAGACCACTCTCTCATGAGCCCTATTACTTTCATGACTCTGGATAGTGAATTTATTGGACCATTGGCACTATGAAGACATTTTATCTTACTGTGTACCATCCTCTTTTGGACCCTATTCTTTGGATTATTCTCTTTGAGAACCATACTATTTGTTATGTCTTGGGCTTGTTGTAACCTAAACACTTTTGTCTTGTGACCAATTATGATCTTGGTTATGAATTATAGGTGTTATGATTACCTTAAATTCTAGTTATACAAAGCAAAACAACATGGTCAGTCTTTTACAACTTCTTCTATAGACAAATGAATATAGATATCACAGCCTATGGTTTTGCCTACTACATAGTTCTTCAGATTTATATCACTAGAAACTATTATATTCTTTTACTATTGTTTGGTAGACATTTTTATGCCCTTAACCATTGGTGTGTCTAGGGATATGTGTGATCGACTTGTGGCTTACATACCTCTTTTATTTACTTATTACATTTCTCTATGTTCTTAGATAGGTCAGCCTATGGAATAACCTTGGCTAAGTAGACTATATATAGGAGGTAGTGGTTAGTCTTTAATCATCATGTGAAGTATTATGCTATTAGTAAATTATTTTTGAGGTTTCCCCCTCAAAGTGGCTTTGCTATACTATCCAATATTCTATTCTGCTATTAATTATCGTTATGTAATCTCTCATATTTTCTTATTTTGTGCAATATAAAATCATTCAATGTGAATATCTAAGTAATTTCATTACAAGTGGTATCAGATCTTTGATTTGGGCAAGTTTCCTATGGCATTTTTTTAGATCTAAAAAGGTGTGTCTTTTAGGAGTAGTGAAAACAAAAAAAAACATAACTTGTAATTTGGGAAGAATTAATTTTTCCATTAGCACAGTATTACTCAAAATGCTTTTTGGAAAAAAAATATTAAAAAAAAGTCTATTTTTTTTCCCCTTATACACTTGAATTCATTGGATTCATCTCGATGAGATGATTGAAATGGTATATCCTATCAGTACACTTTTTTGATACCAAAAATTTTACTGTAGTGAGAAAATGTAATCATTGGATTCATCTTGACAAGGTGATCACAATGGTACCATTTCTTGGTACACTTTTTTTTTGGAAAACTCCTAAGACTCCTACTAATGACATGGAATTTGGAACTTCATATCCAAGAATTTCTTAGCTTCAAGAGGACATAAAAAACTTGGTAAGGCATGATGACTTTGTTAAAATCCAAGCTAATGTTTTAGGGATGCATGGAGAGATTAATGAATTTCATAGTGAATTTCAGTATATCACTACACAATTTTCTGCCCTCATATCTCAATTTTATCCTAACAACCCTCCACTTTAGCATTTAAATCCTCCTCTCAATAACTTCCATGCTGGTATGAAATTAATGTTGCCAAAAGTGGACATGTGTAAGTTTGATGGTAAGGATCCTCTCACTTAGTTTAACCAAATTGAGAATTTATTTGAGCTACTTAAAACCCCTTATTCTCAGAGGATAATGGTGGTGTCCTTGTCTATGTAACCTAAGTAATTCATTTGGTATCACTGGTTATGTGCTCAAAATAAAAAGAATGGTGATCTTGTTACATGGACTATTTTTACTAAGGAATTGATAACTCATTATCAAAATAATGTCTCTAAGAACTATTTCAACCAATTATTCAAGTTTTGGAAAATAGGACCTATGAAGGATTATATTCATCAATTTTAGAATCTCTCTTTATGGGTAAAAAATATCACTGAGATAAATTTGATGGATCTATTTTTAGGTGGCCTCAAAGATAGCATCCAATATGAGGCTCAAATGTTTGGCCCAACATCTATATCAGAAGCTATCCCTAAGGCACACATGATAGAAGAAAAAGAGATGGTCAAAAGGAAAACTTTCACTACTTGTCATGATCACAACTTTCTAGCACCATCATTTCCATAGCCCGCCAGATTAACACAGTGACAAATTGAGAAGTGAGCCAAAGGGTTGTGTTATGATTTTGATAGAAAATGGAGAAAGTTCTTGAAGAATCTAAAGAATTTTAGCCTATTATTTCATCCCATGCCCTATCAGGTATTAGTACTCCCCAAACTCTTAAGGTGATGGCTTTCCTTAAGAAATATAAGGTCACTGTCTTGATTGATTCTAGGAGCACACACAACTTCATCCATAGTAAGTTGGCTACTTGTTTGAACTATTTCATTTATCCATCCCCAAAATTTTAGGTTATGATTGTAGATGGTGGTATTGTTAGCTATTCAGGAAAATGTCATAGTATTAATTTGGCCATGGGAGACTACTTATTGGATTCTCCTATGTTTACTATTTCAATGGGTGGAGTTGATATTATTTTAGGAATCTAGTGGCTCACCACTTTGGGCGCTATTGAGATGAATTTTCAAGAATTATTCATGCATTTTCATTCTAAAGAAAGGACATTTGAGCTAAGAGGATTAAAGGCTAAACTTCCCCAACTTATTATCTCCCATCAAATGACAAAGATTATTTGTAAGGGTGTTGAGGGATTTGTAGCTCACTTGTTTTGTATGGAAGTACATCCAACTCAGCCATCTCCACCTCTTGATATATAATAAATAATTGATACTCTTTATATTGTTTTTAGAGACATACCAAAAGGACTTCCACCTAGCTATATGCATTATCATGCTATCACACTTATTCTTGGTAGTGCACCACCTAACATTAGGCTATACAATTATCCCTATGCCTAAAAAAGTGAAATTTAGAAGATGGTATAAGAGATGTTGGATGAAAGAATCATTCACCATAGACAAATTGAATAATCTTCACCAATTGTCATGGTGAGAAACAAAGATAACACATGGAGGATGTGCCCTAACTATAGAGAACTCAACAAGTACACTATCAGAGATAAGTTTCCAATTCTTATCATTGATTAATTGAATGGTGCTCTTTATTTTACCATGTTAGATCTACATTTTGGGTATCATCAAATCAGGATACATGATGAAGACATATCCAACACTTTCAAAACTCATGAGAGCCATTATGAGTTTTTGGTTATGCATTTTGGCCTAACAAATGCACCATCTACTTTTTAGATTTTTGTGAATAATATTTTTAAGCCATTTTTGAGGAAATTTATTTTGGTATTCTTTGATGATATCCTCATTTATTGTAAAAATTGGGCAGACCATTTGCAACATGTGAAAAAAGTACTCTCCATTTTGGATAAAAATCAATTATATTCCAAAACTTCCAAATGTACTTTTGGGGCTAGTGAGGTTGAATATTTGAGTCATTTGGTGTCTTATGAAGGAGTGAAATTGGATCCTAAAAAAATCCAAGCAATAGTAGACTGGCCAATTCCTAAGACACGCAAGAAACTATGGGGATTTTTGGGGCTTACTAGTTACTATCATAGATTTGTCAAAAATTATGGTAGTATTACAGCCTCACTTACCTATTTGTTAAAGAAAGACTCATTTTAGTGGACTAATGCAGCTACCCAAACATTTGAATAATTGAAATTAGCTATGTGCACTACTCCAATATTAGCCATTAATGATTTTTCTAAGACTTTTATGGTTGAATGTGATACATTTGGGTATATTATGGGTGTTTAATTATGTAATAAGGTAGACCACTGGCATTTGAAAGTCATCAACTCAAGGGTAAAAATTAGAACAAGCCCATCTATGAGAAGGAAATGATGGCCATTTTGCATACAATAAAACAATGGAGACCTTATTTGATGGGTCATCACTTTCAACTAAAAATTGATCATGATAGTCTTAAATATTTTTTAGAACAAATTTTGTCATTTGAAGAATAGTAAAAATGGGTAACTAAGATGTTAGGCTATGATTTTGAAATAGTCTAAACAAAGGCAAGGACAATGTGGTGTTAGATGCACTATCTAGAAAAGATGGATCAATTGAGGCATTACTATGTGCCATAACCATTTTTTAGGTAGATTAACTAGAAGAAACATGATCAAAATGGAAACATGATAGTAATGCTCATGATTTGATTCAAACTCTTTAGAAAAGTTTAGATGAATTTGAAAAAATCACATGGAAAGGTAATGCATTATGGTAAAAAATAGATTGTACCTATGTAAGACTTCTCTTCTTAAACAAAAAATCATTCTAGAACTTCATGCAACTCTAATTGGGGGTCATTCAAGATTTTTGAAAACCTATCATAGGATCAAGCAAGATTTGTTTTGGGAAGGTCTCAAGGGGGATGTCCAAAAATATGTGGTTGAATGTATGATATATCAATAAAACAAAGGTGAAACCATCAAAACTCCAAGTCTTTTACATCCTTTATCCATCCCTAGCCAGCATTGGGAAGAGGTAATTATGAATTTCATTACAGGGTTACCAAGATCTAATGGTCAAAATGTTATCATGGTTGTTGTATATCATCTCATTAAGTATGCTTATTTTTTGTTCATTATCCCAACCATTTATTTCTAATACATTAGCTTCTACTTTTATCAATATAGTTCAAAAACTGCATGAGACCCCTATGATCATTGTCAGTGATAAAAATCCCATTTTTAATAGTAATATTTGGACTAAGTTATTTACATGTTTAGGCACTCAATTGGCTCATATTTCATCATATCATACTCAATTTGATGGACAAACTAAGGTAGTTAACAAATTTATGGAAGGATATCTCCATTGTTTTATTTTGATAAACAAGATAAATGGGTTCATTGGATACCACTTGCTAAATGGTGGTATAATACTTTTGTTCATAGTTCTTCCAAAATGTCTCCTTTTGTGGAACTATAAGGATACCACCCTCCATCCATCACTTCAACCTTGAAGGTTCATCCTAAGGTTCATGTAGTTGAAGAACATATTCACCATCAATAGGAGGTCCTTGTAAGTTTGCATGAAAATTTAGCTATGACCTAGAATCACATGAAGCAATAAGCAAATAAACATAGAAGTGAGAGGAATTTTGAAATTAGTGATTGGGTATTTGTTTGATTACATCCATACAAATAGATGTCATTAAAGTAACAAAAAAAATGATAACAAGTTATCCCCTAAGTATTATGGGCCTTATCAAATCTTACAAAAATTGGTAGTGTGGCCTACAGGTTAGATTTTTTTTCATCCACTCACATACATCTAGTATTCCATGTATCATGCTTGAATAAATTCATTAGACACAAAGTTACCATTAAAATAGAATTACAAAAACTAGATGACTAAGGTAGAGTTATTCTTGATCTTGAGGCGATCCTTTAACAGGGCACCAAACAACTGTATTCTAGAGAAATTATAGAATACCTAATCAAATGGAAGAATATACCATGTGAAGATGCCATTTGGGAAGATGAAGCATTTGTGTAGAAACATCTAGAGTTGCCACAACATTGAGGACAACATTGATTTGAAGGGGAAGGGCTTGTTATTCCCTTAACCATTAGTGTGTCTAGGGATATGTGTGGCTGACTTGTGGCTTATTTACCTCTTTTATTTACTTTTTACATTTCTATATGTTCTTAGATAGGTCAGCCTATGGAATAATCTTGGCTAAGTAGAATATATATAGGAGCTAGTGATTGGTCTTTAATCATCATGCGAAGTATTATGTTATTAGTGCGTTATTGTGGAGGTTCCCCCTCGAAGTGGCTTTGCTATATTATCAAGTATTATGTTCTATTGTCAATTATCATTGTGTAATCTCTCATTTTTTCTTATTATGTGCAATATAAAATCATTCTATGTGAATATCTAAGTAATTTCATTACAGACATTATTACCTTATCAGGATCTTCACTATCATTGATTTGTGAGTATGTGTCATTATAGCTAGTTTAAGTTGTTATTGGAGCTCTTAGCTAGTTCCCTAGACCATTGTTTATATTCATGTATGCCATTACATTTGGTTTACATGTTATTTGAATTTATACTCTTGGATGATCATCTCCTTGATTAGTTGTGTTGTCCCCCAAAAATAACACTTATTTATTTTGGGACAACGTGTGAACTATTTTGGTTCAATAGACCAAAATCCTCTCTCCCCTTTTCAAGAATTGTTCTGAGCATTCAATTTATTCTTTTTTCAAATATTTTATATAAATCTATGTACTCTACAGGAAGGAATCTATGGACTTTGTAGGCTTGAATCTACAGACTCTGCAGGCTTGAATCTACAGACTCTATAGGCTTGAATCTACAGACTCTGCAGGCTTGAATCTACAGACTCTACAGGCTTGAATCTACAGACTCTGCAGGCTTGAATCTACAGACTCTGTAGGCCAAGTTATATGGGCTTCATAGGTTGATTTCTATGGACTCTATAGGAAAGAAGCAAGCTCTCAATGCTTAGGAAATTTCAAGGTTGGTTCAATGACAAGGTTCAACCAA
This sequence comes from Torreya grandis, assembly GCA_037957365.1. Lineage (NCBI taxonomy): Eukaryota > Viridiplantae > Streptophyta > Pinopsida > Cupressales > Taxaceae > Torreya > Torreya grandis. The sequence goes on from JARHVA010008209.1 coordinate 410,217, forward strand.
AATGTCCATCAGCAAGCTTCTAAGCAAGGATTGAACCATTGAATCATTAAACTTTGAACCATTTTGGTTTAATGGGTTCAATGGGTTCAAAGGTTCAACATCATTAGCAAGATTTAAGTGCATTTGCCAAGGTTCAAAGTTCAACTGTTTCAAGGTTCAATGGATTTAAAACATTGATCAAAGAGAAGAAAGCTTGAACCATTGAACCGTTCAACCAAGGTTGAATGGGTTCAATTGTTGAACAGGTTCAACACATTTGGTTCAAAAAGATCAAAAGGACTTAGCCAAATAAAAAGAATGAACTGATTGAACCATTAAACCTTGAACCAAAAGGTTCAATGAGTTCATAGGTTTAAAGGTTCAACTAGTGTGATGAAGATCAAAGAGCTTAGAAAGAACAATGAAGTGATGGACAAAGGATGAACCAATGAACCAAAAGAGTTCAAATTTCAATGGTTCATGGGTTTAAAGGTTTAAAGGTGGCCTCAGTCAAGGAAAGAAGTATCAAATAGGTGGTTTAATGGATGGTTCACCAAGGAGTAAGAAAGCGATTGAACTAATAAAGCGATCGAAGCAAGAAAGCGATTGAACCAAGGAGCTAAGAAGGCTACCTGAACTATTGAAACAGTCAACCAATGATGTCCCCATGGATATCAAATTTAAGGTAATAAAATATCTAATAAGTTTCAAATGTGGTGTGGAACCTAAAAACAAACTCAGTGACCAGATGAATAAGGATCTAAAAGAGCTAGCAAAGCTAAGAATATAGCCCTAAGGGCTCAGATTCCAAGAAAAGACAAAACTAGAAAGGGGAAAAGATAGCTTGAGAGCTTAAATTCCAAGAAGAGAAAAAGCTATTAAAGACAAAAGTAGAAAGAGGACAAAGAGGAAAATATCTATGTAGTAGTTATTCTGGTAGTTGGAATAGTTTGTGAAGTAGATTTCTAGCTTGCAAACATTGAGGATGCGGCATATTTTTCTTCCATAAACTAAAGGCAAAATAGACAGCTGCACAGACATCAAAAGGGATAGACCAGATGATCCAGACTCAGGATAAGACATATGGGATGAATTGACACACCATAGTTAAGACAATTGCCTTATTATCAATGCAATCCTTTCACAAACCTAGAAATACATTCAAGGCATTGAATGCATAGCATGGGCCATTATATGGAACAAAGTGCCAAGTCTTTCTTGGCTGCTATATATTGTAATCTCTTTTATTTTTTTAGGGAGATCTTCCCCTTACTAGAAGTGAAATTGTACCTAAATTGAAAGGCATTACTGAGACTTTGAGCTCAGATTGAAATTCATATTTCTTTGATTGAATGAAAAAACAAGTTACTTGCAGACTTTGTGTTGTTATAGCTTGTGCTAATTTAAGAGATTGTTCTTATGTCTGTCTTCTAAAAGCATTCTTATTTATTTGATTTAATAAGCAGGACTAGTGGAGGTGATAAGGAAGGTGTCCTGAAGCCAACTAATTTTAGACTTTGTGCTATCATAGTTGTCTTCAGTGTGTGTTTTTCTTTTATGTTTCTATGTAAAGGACCTTGGGACAACTTTGTGCCCCCATTGTTCTTTGTATCTCACTCTAGGGCCATCAAGGTGGAGACTTTGTGCTACATCTTATATTTCTGGTTACTTTGGACCTTGTTACCCTATTACTTGTTACCAAAAAGAGTCCTACTATTTGCAAGAACAAGCACTTCTAAAAGAAGAGAAGTGCCTTTTGTTGCTTTACCAGGATTTCTATTATCCAGGAAGGGATCTGGCTCTTGGCTGAACGTTACTTCTGAAAGAAGAGAATTGCCATCACCAACCACCCAAGATTCTTCTATTTGTTAGCATCATCTCTTAAAAAAGAGAGATGGATGATTTATCCCACCCCTGTGTCTTACTTTCTACTTATTTATATAGTATATAGCCTCCACATATTTAATAGAGAACCTCCCCTTGATGAGAGGAGAGATTTGTCTCTGATTGATGTAGTAATGCTGCACACCTAGATGACCAATCTTCCTATGTTGTGGTGATAGGAACTATTTTGGTCACCAGTTAGCTGGCTGACAAAATATTCACCCAATAGTTTTTGGTGACTCCACTGGAGATGAACATGCAGTCTAAAGCCTCAAGTTTTAGATTGAAGCAGTTCCTTCCCTTATCCATTATATAGACTCTGGTGACTCTATTCTATGTCTTACCCATTATCATTATAGCCTTACCATTTTCCTTTATCTCCATTATTTTATCTAGTCTGCAAAACCAGAGTTGCTGGAAAAGAGTGCACAGTTTGAAGCCTCAAGCTAAAGTAGGGCTAGTTCTTTTCCATTTTTATTTTACAATCTAGCCACTCCACCCAGATTTATTATCCCTATTTTTTATAATTAAATCATGGCAGTTTGAGGCCCCTAGGGTAACTCTTTTGGCCCACTCAACTTGACTCCACCTCTGCATGAACTTCCACGTAGTTTAAGAAAGAACCTCCCTAAATTATTTGGAGATGGGAGAGTTCATCCTGATGAACACATTGTAACCTTCAGCATAACCTATGGTGCGATAGGGGTAGAATTTAAAGACATGGCAGTCAAGATTTTTTTGGAGACGCTACAAGGTGCTACTATAGAGTGCTTCTACCATCTGTAAGCTGAATTAGTGACTAACTAGGACACACTTAAAGCCAAGTTCAAAGCAAGGTTCAAGCCTGTAGAAGATGCATATGCCTTGCTAGCATAGCTCACACAGATGAAGAAGGAGCCCCATGAACCTATGAGGGACTTCATTGCTAGGTTCAAAAAGCTGAGGCACAAGATTCCCATGATTGCCCAGCTAACAGCTCAAAATCTCAAGTGTTTCTTCATCAACTCACAGCTTCCTAAAGCGAGTTTCTTGTTGAGATGGACTAGACACATAAACCTTGTTACTACTCAGGACTTGGCTACTAAGCTAAAAGATGACCTTATCTTGGAAAGAAAGATAAGGAGAGATCCTAACAGAGGTAAATCATTTTCATCTTCTGAGTATGCACCTTTAGCCACCACTGATCAAATGGTGCAAAAGCTGGCAAATGAATTGCTAGCCTTGAAAAGATAAATGGCCCAAAGTATGTCAGCTCCTCCTAATCAGGATATGCCAAAGAGGACATTCCCCAATCATCCATATCAAGGCAACGCTACCAGAAGTCAAGGGCAACCAAATCATCTTCCTCCCCCATAGAGGAACCTTGCCTTTAAAGCATCTCTAACCCACTCAGTAGTTGGATATCTAGAAACGTAACATGCTTTCTCTTTTCAACCTGAGTTTGAGCAAGAAAATGACACTGATCTCTTCATGGAGGATCAAGAAAAATCAACTGGTGACTCCCACATTGGTTTCTTGAATTACCAGGATGAACTTAGAAATGAAGGTGAAGTAGTTGAAGGATCATATGCAGTATTCACTTGGTCTGAGAATCAGTCAGCCTAGCAGGCTAACAAAGAAAAGATAGAGGAGCGACCCCAACCAGTAATTTCAATCGCTAAGTAGAGAACCCCTCTACCTTTCTAGCTAAAGGACCCAGTGATTGCCAAAAAAGTAAGTACCCCAAACATTTCTACACCTTTAACTTCAAATTCACAGGCCAGTCCTCCCCCTCCCAAAAACCAAAAGGATGAACTCCCATCCTCTCTTCTAAGTCCATTTCAGTCATTTGACATAGTTGATCATGTCAAGAAATCCAAAATTCAAATGACTAAATTTGAATTCCTAAAAGCCAATCCTAAGTAGTTAAACATTGGTGGAGAACTAGGTGTGGACCTATTTGAGGCAAAAATTATGGTCACCCAAATGTCAGCCCCTGCAGCTCAAATTCTATTTGAGTCGTCACGTAGGGGTAATTACTTCTTGACCATAGAGGATGCTCATGTCTCAGCTGATGAAAGTCCTGTAGCTAACAATCCAAGATTTGATCCAAACAAGACATTAGAAGAATTGGTAGGGTGCAGTACAAATCAAAAAGGATCTTCCATCTCCAATGAAGAGAAATATGATAAAAGATCAGCTTCTGATGATGTTTGTATCCTTGAATCTGATGGTAGCAATTCTTCCACTAATGCTGGAGCTAGGACTGTGTTGATATCTCTATAAGGAGATATTTTTCCTTCATGTAAGTTATAGTTTAACAACACCAACAACATAGCTAGATGTGAAGCTCTATTGCTCAGATTGAAGACTGCTTAGGATGAAGATATCAAACTCCTTCACACCAAAGGAGATGTTGAGCTAATGGTTTGTCAGGAGTTTGGTGTTGATAATCAAATCATGTGCTAGACTGGACCAGTAAAACAACAAGCTATGGTGGTGAACCATACTGCTCTATTCTAAAGTTAGCAAAAGGAACTCTTCACCAAGAGAGCAAGGAGTTATGTTTTTTAGATTGAAGACCATGTCCTGCCATGGGGCAAGAAGAAGAAAGAGCCAAGATGAAGACATAGAAAATTGGTTTTTTGGTGGAGAGTTCCATTCGCTCGTCACTATTTCTAGGGACAAAATGGTTTCCTACTAGTTTATCTAGATGGCATCCCCTTTTCTTTGTCTCATGATGAGCAATGTCTAAAGTACTTCAATTATTGAAGTATCAGATAAGTTCACCTACACATATGTATATTTGTATAGTTTTTTGTTTCTATTTTGTGCTTTTCATTTTCATTTTTTGGAGCCTTTCTTTTTCAGTAGCATGACTCCATATCCCTATGGCATACTTCAAGGCATTGGAGATTCTAGTTTCTACTCCCCTCAACTATTCCAAGTTTTCAACTGAAGGACGTTCCCCAACTAGACGAGCTGTTGTCCCCCAAAAATATCACTCATTTTTTTTGGGACAACATATGAACTATTTTGGTTCAACATACCAAAATCCTCTCTCCCATTTTCAAGAATTGTTTTGAGCATTCAAGTTCTTCATTTTTTAAAGATTTTCTAGAAATCTATGGACTCTATAGGCAGGAATTTATGGACTCTACAAGCTTGAATATATGGACATTGCAGGCTTGAATCCATGGACTCTATAGGCCAAGTTCTATGGACTTCACAGGTTGATTTATATAGACTCTACAGGAAAGAAGGAAGCTCTCAATGCTTAGGCAATTTCAAGGTTGGTTCAATGACAAGGTTTAACCAAAATGTCCATCGACAAGATTTTAAGCAAGGATTGAACCATTGAGCCATTGAACCATTTTGGTTCAACAGGTTTAATGGGTTCAAAGGTTCAACGTCATCATCAAGAGTTAAGTGCATTTGTCAAGGTTCAAAGTTCAACTGCTTCAAGGTTCAATGGCTTCAAAACAATGATCAAAGAGAAGAAGGCTTGAACCATTGAACTGTTGAACCATTAAACCACTTCAGTTCAAAGGTTTAACAGGTTTAATGGTTCAATAGGTTCAACACATTTAGTTCAAAAAGATCAAAAGGACTTAACCAAATAAAAAGAATGAACCAATTGAACCATTGAACCTTGAACTAAAAGGTTCAATGAGTTCATAACTTTAAAGGTTCAACCAACACGATGAAGATCAAAGAGATTAGAAAGAACAATGAAGTGATGGACAAAGGATGAACCAATGAACCGATTGAACCTTGAACTGAAAGATTTCAAAGTTTAATGGTTCATGGGTTCAAAGGTTCAAAGGAGGCCTCAGTTGAGGAAAGAAGTAACAAATAGGTGGTTCAACGAATGGTTCAACCAAGGAGTGGGAAAGAGATTGAACCATTAAAGTGATTGAACCAATAAAGCGATCGAAGCAAGAAAGTGATTTAACCAAGGAGCCAAGAAGGTCACCCAAACCGTTGAAATAGTCAACCAATGATGTCCCCATGGATGTCAAATTTAAGGTAATAAAATATCAGCTAAGTTTCAAATGTGCAATGAAACCTAAAAATAAACTTAGTGACCAGCTGAAGGAGCCAAAAGAGTTGGCAAAGCTAAGAATATAGCCCTGAGGGCTCAAATTCTAGGAAAAGACAAAATTGGAAAAGGGAAAAGATAGCCTGGGAGCTTAAATTCCAAAAAGAGACAAATCTGGAAAAGACCAAAGCAGAAAGAGGACAAAGAGGAAAATATCTACATAGTAGTTAATCTGGTAGCTAGAATAGTCTGTGAAGTAGATTTTATAGCTTACAAAGATTGAGGATGAAACCTATTTTTCTTCCATGAAGTAAAGGCAAAATGGACAGATATGCAGACATCAAGGGATAGACCAAATGATCCAAACTCAGGAGAAGACATATGGGGTGAAATGACATGCCATAGTTAAGATAGCTACCCTATTTTCAATGTAGTCCTTTGACAAACCTGAAAATGCATTCAAGGCATTAAATGCATAACATGGGCCATTCTATGGAGCAAAGCGCCAAGTCTTTCTTGGCTGCTATATATTTTAATCTCTTTTATTGTTTTAGGGAGATCTTACCCTTACTAGAAGTGAAACTCTACCTGAATTGAAAGGCATTACTAAGACTTTGAGGTCAGATTGTAATTCATATTTCTTTGATTGAATGAGAAAGCAAGTTACTTGCAGACTTTGTGCTATTATGGCTTGTGCTACTTTAGGAGATTGTTCTTATTTTTGTCTTCTAAAATCATTCTTATTTACTTGATTTAACAAGCAGGACTAGTGGAGGTGATAACGAAGGTGTCTTGAAGACAACTACTTTCTGACATTGTGCTATCATAATTGTCTTCAGTGTGTGTTTTTATTTTATGTTTTTGTGTAAAGGACGTTGGGATAACTTTGTGCTACATCTTATATTACTTGTTACTTTGGACCTTATTACCCCGTTACTTGTTACTAGAAAGAGTCCTGATACTTGCAAGAACAAGCACTTTTGAAAGAAGATAAGTGCCTTTTGTTGCTTCACCAAGATTTATACTATCTAAGAAGGGATCTGGATCTTGGCTAAATGTTACTTCTGAAAGAAGAGAAGTGCCATCACCAATCACCTAGGATTCCTCCTCTGTCTGTGAGCATCATCTCTGAAAAAAGTGAGGTGGATTGTTTATCCCACCCCTATGTCTTACTTTCTGCTTATTTATATAGTATACAACCTCCACATATTTAATAGGGAACCTCCCCTTGATGAGAGGAGAGATTTATCTCTAATTGATGTAGTAAATCTGCACACCTAGATGACCAATCTTCCTATGTTGTGGTGATAGGAACTATTTTGGTCACCAGTTAGCTAGCCGACAAAATATTCAACCAACAAGTTGGTTACCCTATAAATTCTATACATATTTTATCCTAAAAACACAAAATAATTATAAAATGATCCACAAAATAATAAAAACATTGTCTTAGTATTTTATGCATTCTAATTCTCATGCTCTTGCCATTTTATAAGAAAATTAAGTCTCAAAGGCTTGACATTTTGCAAGTCATTTTCTCCCACCAAATTGTTTTACAAGACCAATCTCAGTTATCAAGTCTTCCTATTATTATACAATATTAATATATATTATTGGTCATCATCATGTCTTCTATCCCACTTCTAAGGAGAACTACATTTGGCCTGAAGTTTGTGTTAGAACATGCATCCATGGAACTATGTAAGTAGCGTCCACTTATCTTTGCAAATCTAGAGTCAGCTTGGTGACCCCCTTCTTTTTCTTCTATTTCTCCCATTTCTTTTGTCAGTGTTCCTCTATAATTAGGGAACAACTTTTGTGTCCTTTTTCTTTGTTATATTGTAGTGTAATGTAATGCCTCTACTACATGTGCATGAATAACTATTTTTAAACCACACTAACTTGGTTTTTGGTGTGTGTGTTTATTTGAGTCTTGTTGGTGTTTTGTTCTACTTTCTTGTCTCATTATTTATTGTTTAAACCATGCTAACTCTCATTTGTGTGTGTTTATTTTAATTTTTATTGGCATTTTATTATTTTTTTATTAGTGCTTTTGTACCTCCTCATTAATTTCTTCTCCTTTTCTCCTTTTATTACTTCTTGTCTCACATTGGTCGTGTGTTTCCCTATTTGGATTTTACTCTTCTTTTTAGTTTTCAAGAACATCTTGATGGTCCACATGGATATTAATTATTTATATCTTGATCTTATGATTAAGTTATTCTAATTTTTGTTTTTAAACATTATTGTTCCTACTTAAGTCTCGATTGCTCATATATTGATTTTAGGTTAGGTTCATTTATGTTTATCTTTTTCTTTGTATTTACTTTCTTGTTTAAATATAAATAGTTGTAACTCTGGTTTTGGTCATTTTATATCATTATCCATAGTTATAGGTATTCACATTTGAACTAGATTTGTGAAATTGAAATGCCATGTCTTCATAAGTTACTCATACTTATGATGCTTAATTTCATTTTGCTATAGCAAGAAATTTTTGATGTAGATTCAAGTTTAAATGTCAATATAGCTCTGATGAATGGATCTCAATATCACAATACATAAATTAGGCTCAATAGGTTTAGCACCTAATTCTATTCTTAAGTGTGCATCTCTTCACATACAACATGAGACTAATCAATCTTTGGTTAGTTTTCATCATCTCTCATTCTAGTCTCTCCCATTTTTGGGTGAACTACATTGGCTTGAGGTTCATTTGGAATATGTAAGTAGCACTTAGATACATGAGATATCTCAAGGCAGCTTGGCCACCTTCATTTTTCTTTTCATTTCTTTCATCATTTTGTGCATCTTGGTATTCCTATTTTTTATGTCTCTTGCATCCATTACACCATCACATCTCTGTTTATACCCACTCATATTTAATTTATGTCATATGTTATATCCTTGAGCTATTGCTTGCCAGTTTGACCATTCTAAGGAATCACATTTAAACCATTCACAAATATAAATCATCCTTACAAAATCAAACCATTATTTATTCTTTATCAGTGATCAAAATTAGCCTCACTAGGGAAAAATTGCTTATCATGCTCATATTTTCTCTATAAGGGCACATCATTATTAATTATTATTATCTTCTTTTTAGAGACCATGTTATCCTTTTTCTTCAAATTCAAAGCTCTCTACACTTTTGACCATGATGGCAATATTTTAGTGTGTAACTTGTCATAAGATTGATCAATTTTGAAGTGTGTTGCTTGCACTATAGCTTTGGGTGTGGTCAAAGTGTATTGCCTCTATTTTTGGATTGCATCCTTTCCATTCCCCCCATCTTTGGGGCCAACTATATTTTGATTATATTTCGATCACTGATAGAATCAATGTGTATAAGCATTGGCCCATTTTTATTTGATCTTTTTCATGGGTTAATTTCATTTTCTCTCTTTTTTTAAGAGTCCATCCTTCTCTTTCATCCCAATCTATTCTCTCAAGGGGGAATCATGGGTCATTTCCAATTTCTTCTTGATAACTATTTTCTTTGAAAAGACTTTACTTCTCCTAAATGTCTCACTACACCTTCTAAAATAGGGGCAAAATGTAGACATCCAATTCCTAACACCATTTGTGTGGAAATTGTCAATCTTACTTAAATTGCACTCAAATGTACAATTTAAGCCAAATTCACTTAAAGATTCTAAATGGTTTGATATTGTTCTTACAAATGATGATTTAGGCTAATGTATCCTTAAATGGGGTAATTTATTGTATGTGATTCCTAACTTTGATCAATTTATTTTGAGTCAAAATGATGATTTTGCCATTTTATGCTCTGGATCACTCTTTTCCTCTAATTCATTAATACACATCACATACCCTTATTATTATGTTTCGAGAAAATCCTAAATGGGATGATGGTCCATATGCATCTAACATCACCTTTAAATTCTTCTTGAGTCAAATTATTACCCATTATAGGAATTTCTAACCATTTTGATTAATTAAGCACCAATTTCCAAAGAACTACACTAAAATTAATTAATCTTATTTAAAATTAATTACATCAAATCAAGAGCTTAAGTGGAATTTCCATGGAGGTTATTGGTTATTTCATTATTGGAAATTAATTCTCAATGTCTACATCACTTAATGATATCATCTATGGGGTACATCTGTAGATACTCAAAAACTACACATGATAGCTTTCAATGTCAAACAACCTCTTTAGGCCTCATTCAACCTCATGTTTAGTGGACCACTTAGTCAAATAGACTCACTAACTTCACCACTAAATTAACAATTTTAATTCATCCATTTATTTCAACTTGATTTAACCTATTTTCCTCTGACTCCTCAACCATTGACGATTGGCCTAACCATTGATGGTTAGGTCCCCATACCTATTTTAAAGTATTAAAGCAATGACAACCTTGTGCGAGATCAACATCTCCCTAAATGGAACATTGTTTTTAAAATTTGATTTTAAAACCTCTTGAATAGGCAAATTTATCCCCCTATCAAATTAATCACTTCCTCCATCCCAATTAGCAACTTCATCCTACAAAAGCAGAAGAGGAAGAAGTGAAATGGATCCATAAATGAATTTGTGTCTAGGCTATTATATTTTCTTATACAAGTATCCAACATCCCTTAAACAAGTAAGTAACAACATTAGAGACCCAAACCTCTATCCACATCATTTTTTAAGGTTAAAACACCATCACTCTAGCCAAATTTCCCCATCCCTCCACCATCAAGTTAAAGGTATCTTGTGCTTGTTTTCATTGATTCATATTATTTATAACTTCCTTGCCCCAACGAGACCTCTTGACATCTTATTCTCCCTCCCACATACCCATATAAAAACCCCATCTACTTATTCATCATTTTATAACTCCACTTCAATATCCTCCTAGAATACGTAGGCACTCATCGATAGTTAGCCCACCTCTAGACAATTACCTCAATTGTCATCGATTACCCAACCATCACTGGTTGCTTCAATCACAACTAGTTAACCTGACCATTGCCAATCATAGTGGAACAAAAATACAACAACCTATTTTGAGCCCCTTACCTTGAACCAAACCCACTTTTCTCTATTTTTGCCTAATAATAGTAACCTTTATAATTTTTTGAACCAAACCCTGATCATTTTAGCATAAGTATTTACCTACTTTTGTTATTTTTATTTTTATTTATTTAAACAAGAATTTACTTTCTATTTTTTGCATGTATTTACTTTCACATCATTAAATGTAAGTATCCTTTCTTTTCATTTTTGTCAGCTTAACGGTTATAACAATGGATTGATAGCCTCTTAGTAAGCACTATGCTTCTTGGATCTAACTCACACTAGGCAGTCCACTCAACCATCCATATAACAAACCCATTTTTGAGTGTTTTTATTCTCTATATGTTATTCCTTCCTAGATAAAAAGGAGTTCCCACTATCATCTGGATTCACGCATGCACTTTACCAGGTATTTTTCTACACACCCTATTACTAGTTTCATTACTTTACTTCCAAACTAAGAAATGAGTGAAATTAACTAAAACATTTTCACACACCCGGTGGGACCCTAGTTCCCTTTTTATTCCTTATTGTTTACTTATCAAATGAAATTTGAAAATTTATTTTTGGGCTTAAAATAAACCTTTTGCATACATTGATTATTTTCTTGTCTTAGTTGATATAGTAACTTAGAGGGAAAGTAACTGATCATAGTTTTCACACTTCTTATCAGATACTAAGCCAAAAAACAAAAAAATTAACACATCAAAAAATAAATAAGACAAGGACTGACTATGATTTCATCACCTAACAACAACCTTACCCCTGTTGACTATCTTACTTGGATTTCACCACCAAGGGGAGAACCAACTTAGCTCTCTGGTTGATTATAAACTCTGAACTCGATATATTTTGGTGAATCACCTGACACTCTTACTACTATAGGACCATGAAGTGAGGGGGTAAGCCCTAATACCAAGCCACATACTAAATTTCAACAAATATTTTCCTCTTGAGCACCTAAACAACCTAAAACCAACCTTAGATTGCCTTTTTAATACCCAATCTACAAAACAAATTCCCTCTTCACATTTTCTAAGGCATAAGCCAAAAGTGATCTAAAAATAACTCTATAATTTAATGCACTTTTAGTGTAAGCATTATTTGCCTTGAATTCTTTAATTTCAATTACTCTTTGTTTGAGGTGTGAGTTTCATTATATTATTTCCTATTTTCTCACATGGTCTTTACTAGACAATAGCTGAGAAACCAAATTGACCAACCACCACCTTCTTCCTCCTCCTTCATGAAATATAATTCTAATGATGAGGGTTCACCTCATTTTTCTCACCCTCCTACTATAATCTTGATTGTTTCTAAAGGAGATGTAGATTTAACTACCTTCCTTGATAACAACCCAGTTGATCTCAACACCACCTTAAAAACTTACCCAGTTGTACCCTATTACTTTGGTTCCTCTTATGGATCCTCCTTATGGTATGCCTCCCCACCTTATGGTGGGTAACACCTCAACCCAACCCTTGTTGACCCAAGCCTCCTCTTCCTCCAATGTCCCATCTACTACCACTACCCAAACTTAATCAAATATTCTAACCTCTAACTAAACACCTCCTACCACACCCCACACTTCACATATAAGTTCAAATTTACTTCTAATTAAATATAATCCACCTACCATGGGGTTGTCTTCTACCCCTATTTTCACCCTTCCCCTTGTCTGAACCAACTAATAAAATTTTACCCCATTTCAAAACATGGGGTTCTCTATACCTCAAACACTTCCACCCATTAGAACTAGAGTCACCACTCAACCTTAACTTACCCAACCTCAACTCACCACCTCAACCATACCTTTAACTTAACCCACCTCTATTTCTCAACAAGTGCCCATGATAACCTATCAATATGTCTCTAATCCACAAGGGCACATAACACCTTCCACCCAACCATTTGTGTCAATTAACCCCTATGTGACACCATCTTAACCTTTTATGACCACTTACCAATATGTGGCTTCTTCAAAACCTTCTATCACTTATTCAAACATAGCTACCACCTAATCTCAACAAAATGTGTCCATTAATTATGTAGCTTTCTAACCCCAACTAGATTTTATCAAGATGTTAATGGATAAAATGACCAACTTGGAGTCATCCATATATGAGTCTCATAACCTTTTATCTTATGATTATATTTTCAACAAACTTGTTAATCTATCCATCCCTATCCATGCTTATCCTTCTTAATGGGAATTGCCCAAGTTATCCAAATTTGAAGGTAAGGAGGACCCCAACAAAATTTGAGAGCATTCCATCATTCTTGATATTTAATCACATACAATGGTGTTCTCCTTCTTTAAACCTTCCCCATGTCCTTATCTAGACATGCCCTTTATTGGTATAGTTCTCTTCCCACTCACTCTATCTTTTCTTTTTTTCAACTAGCCCAAATCTTTTTAGAACACTTTTCAGTAAATATATCTAAAAAGGTTTCTATTACTAACCTCTATTCTATTAAGCAATTCGATGATGAGTCAATTGCTGATTTTGTTTCTAGATGGAGAGGTCTCATCATCCAACTTTATTTTTCCTTACCCCAACCCAAAATGATTGAACTATTGTCTCGAGGTTGTGCCAAACATATTGCCCCCACTCTTGAAGTTCAAACCTTTTAAACTTTTGATGAGGCATTCACTATGGCACAAAAACTTGAAAATTGGTCCATAAATGAAGGGAATTTGAAATTATGAAATAAAAATTCCAATTTTAAATCCAATGACCCTTCCTCTATGAAAACTACTAACCAATCCAATACCAAATAAAAGGCATCTACAAACTTAGTTTTTCTAAAAACTAGTCCACCTCTAACTATTAACCAACCACCTCAAATCAATTCTTCAAACCCTCCTCAATAACAAAACTAAAACTAAAACTAACATCCTCCAAGATAATATAATCCCATTAGAGAATCATATGCATCAATTTTAGATAGATTTCTCAAATTCAACCTCATCCAACTTCCACTAATTAAACCACCCCAATAATTTGATTCTTCTCACCTCATACTTGGGTGGTATAATGAAAATTACCATTGTGCCTTCCACCATGTTGTAGGACATCACATTAATAAATGTAATACCTTCAAAATTCTTATATAAAATTTGATTAATAGTGGAGAAATTACATTTGATAATCCTAATGCACCTCCTAATTTATACCTTGACATTTTCTACAAGTTTTTTTCCCAGTCATGCTCCTTCTACCCAACACCATGACAATAAATGTGAATAATCTCACTCTCATAAGGAACATACAATCTATGTCATCAATAACAAGCCCATTTTTAAAGATACCATTACCTCAATCTCCCAAGTGGAAATATTGAACACACCACCTATTCTTTTTGATACCCAAATGCAAGAATCAACCACTCCTCTTTCTTCATTTGATGACACCTTATCTTTAAATACCTATCCTTTGGTGGAAGCATTGAAGGAGGCAACTGTTACTTTAAATACCCTTTTTATTCCACTCCACCCATTCAAGTGATAGAACTACCCTCTATTCCTTTGGATACCCAAACAATGGAAGCAACTATCTCCATCTCTCCCATTCAGGATGCCACACCAACCTCCCCTATCATAGAACCCTCTAATCACTTCATCAACCTAACCACCAATTTTGGAATCTTCCTGAAAAGACAAAAATGAAGGATCTATTTCCTCCTCTCTACCTAAGGGCTTAAGTTTTCAGACCAATAACTAAGGAACTAAACCCATCTACAAGCCCTTTTCTAGACTATTCCAAAGTCTAGAATTCATTTCCAAACCTAATTTTGATAGAGCCAAATTTTGGCATCATCTTGGCCTACCTTACCAAGGCAAATCTGAATTTTCAACTTCACTTGAATATACCCTTAAGCCCATTATGACCCCTTCACCAGATACTTCTTCCAAGACCATAAGTGAACCATCCCAACCACCCCCATCTAAAATTACCATATCACATTATGCCTCTTTCACCAAACCAATCAAGAAACTAGGTATTCTCCCCATACCTACACATAGTAATCCCCCTCTGAGGTTGGATTTAACTCTATATAGTCCACCAAAGGCAAATCCAACTAAACTACATAAGAAGGTAGAGTTACCCAAATTTCTACCTCAAACTAGACCCATATCACCTCCTTTTTACTTGCCTTCCATCCTAAGACCCCATCCTTCTACCATACTAGTTATGTATTATTACTCTAAGAAATCATCCCCTTTTACTCCCCCTACACTCATCAAACCATGTATTTCTCCATCATTTCTAACCAATTTATCCACTTCCACTTATCCACCTATAGATAAACCTTCATCATCTAAGTCTTCCACATCCAAGTCTTCAACCTCTAAACCAATCTTAACCAAGCAAACCAAAGCAGAAACACCAACCAAAATCATTCCTCCTACTCCAAAACCTATGCTCAAGAAGGTTACCACTCCTAAAACCAAAAAATACTACCTCCAATACCTTTACTTGAATTTTATTCAACCATCTTAAAATTTTTATTTCAAACCTATTCCATTAGCTTACCTCTAATCAAACCTTTTGATCTTTCATCCCCTAAACCCTCTTTATTCAATGAAAATTTTATTTTATTTTACCATAGGACTCCTAGACATGATACAAAAAATTACAAAGTCATCCAAAAACTTGTCGATAATCTTTTAAAAGAAGATGATCTATTGAAGGAACCCTTATTACCCCCACTACCAATCTTACCATCAACCCAACCTACCCAACCTCTACCTACTATCCCACTCCTATCCAAGGATGAGAAGGAAGAACTGAAGAAAGAATCAAATCTAATTAACCCCCTTGTCCACACTATTCATGTGGTGACCTAATATCAGGCCCAATAGAAGGAAAAAGGAAAAGACAAAGTAACCATCCCATGGACACAGCCTTCAATTCCTCAATCCACCAACCAAACCCAAGTTTCTCAACCCTCACCTTCACAACACCAAAACCTAAAGTATCCATTCTAGGAGCTTCTCCTTCCAACCCTTCTACATTCATAAATTACTTAGTATTGAAACAACTTCATCAAACACCAATGAAAATGAGCCTCTATAAATTAATCAACAATTTGCCCCACAATCACCAGGCACTAATCAAGGCTTTGGAATATATATATTTTCAGCCATATTATCCTCAATCTCTTACACCCTTGGTTGGATCCCTTCAACTTTCGACCCTCATCACCTTTCAAGATTCTAAAATCTCACTCGCTAATCCTAAAGACTCCAATCCTCCCATTTTTATTACAAAATACATTAATCAAATCCACATCAAAAGGGTTATGATTGATGAAAGACTTAGCATCAACATTATCTTCTCCCATGCATATGACCAACTTCATTATCCCAAAAACATCATGCCAAAAATCATGATAGTCCTTCGTTCCTTCAATGATACCATAGCCACTACCTTAGGGACTATTATCCTCCATATCCACTTGGGGCCTCATACCATTCCTAAACTATTTTACATTATAGAGAGGGAGTTCTAATATAGTGTCTTACTCAGACACCCTTGGATCTATGTTATAAGTTGCATCCCTTCTACCTTACACTAATGTCCAAAATTTTAGCATGAGGGCAACTTACCATCAAATCTAATCCTAGTCCCTTCACCTCTTATAACGTGACATACCATCTCAATGATGTCATTTTACCTTCTTCATCTAACTCACAACTAGCTTCTAAAAAATCCACCCAACCAACCATAACCATCAACACTTTCACTCACAATAATGTTGAAGCATCAACTAGCTTAACTATCCCTTCTTCCTAAATTTTGGTTGATGATCCCTTACAATCCATATTTCAACACCTCTCTCTTGGGGAATATCACATTTTAGCCTTAGATGCCTTACCTACTCTACAAGAGTATGTGAATCTCAAATATGACCCCTCTTATGATCTCAACATCAAAACCATTGTCCTTTTTGGTCTATCAAATAAAATAAATTTTTTTGTCTATGTGGTACTTGATCATCCATTTCTTGCTCCCACCACTACACCATTCATCTGACCATTAACCACTATTTTTTCCTACTTGAACAAACTAGCCTTTGCCAAATCTTACCTTTACTAATGCACTTAGAATGGGTTTGGGATTGGCCTTTATGAACAAGGACCTCATGAATTACCCACTGTCAAAACTCAAAAACCTCGTGAGTTCTTTAGCCTTGGGTTCATACTACTAGAAGAACCCACTTCATCAAAACCCATCACTACCATTGATGAAGATCTTCCATCCTCATCAACCCCACTTTCCCCATAGTCAAAAGACTCTGATATCATCCTAATTAACTTTTTTTTATCAACACTATTATTTTGGCCCCCCTGACTTACCAAAAGGATGGCCACACTAAAACCTTTCCTCTTATCTATCTCAAAATGATTGAATGTGAATATCCCACCATTAACACCATCTAACATCAAGATGATGATTCTATTCTCTCCTACCTCCGTGTGGGGGATTCTTACATTCATAAATCCCTCCCTCTTAAGAACCAAACCAAGTTAAAAAAATCAACCATTAATGTCAACTTAGGTACTTAAAATAACCCCCATATCATCAAAATCAACCAATCTTTAAATTCTACTGAGATACAAGACTACCCTTCTTTCCTACAAGACCGTATCATAGAATTTGTGTGGTCCCATCAAGATATTACTAGGATTGACCATTCTACCACCAGCCACAACATTGTCACTCATCTTAAGGTAAAGCCAGTTCAACAAAAGCTTCATAGAATGCATCCTCACATAGCCCTCCTAGTCAAAGAAGATATTCAATGTATCTTATCCATCAACTTCATCTAACCCATTGACTGCCCACAAGGGGTTTCTAACATCATTTTTATTACCAAGCCTATAGGAGGACTTCACCTTTGTATCAATTTTTCTGACTTCAACCTTACTTTCCCAAAGGATGACTTTCCTCTAACCAACATTGATCAGCTTATTGATCTTACTGCTTGCCATGAAATGTTATCTCTCATGGATAGTTTCTTAGGATATAACTAGATCTTTATTACACACAAAGATCAACATAAAACTTCCTTTATCACCATATGGGGAACCTTCTATTATAAGGTCATCCCCTTTGGATTAAATAATGCTAAAGCAACCTATCAATAGGCCATGACTTATATCTTTCATGATCTCATCCATAATGTTGTCTCCCAAAATTAGTTTTCATTTTTAGGACAACATTTGAATTATTTTGGTCTTACAGACCAAAATTATATCTTCCATTTTCAAAAAAATTCTTAGACTTTTAGTTTCCTCATTTTCAAGGCTTCCAAGAGAATCTATAGACTTTTCTAGTGAAGTTCAATGGATTTTACATGATGATTTCTACAGACTTTGTATCTTCAGATTCTACAAGCAGGTTCTTTTATATAGGTTCAAAGGCTTCTGTAGGCATTTTTAGTCAAAAGATCAGTTTTTAACACTCAGTCATTTTACAAGATTAGTTCAGAGCTTTGGTTCAATTGGAAATCTTCATCAGCAAGCATCTGAGTACAAAAGGAGACTTGAACCATTGAACCATTGAACCACCTTGGTTCAAAGGTTCAACGGGTTCAAAGTTTAACAAGTTTAATGTCTTTGGTAAGAGTTAAACACTTCATCAAGGTTCAAAGTTCAATCGCTTCAAATGGTTCATCAGCTTCCAAACATTTGGTCAAATCAAAGTGACTTGAACCATTGGACCATTGAACCACTTTGGTTCAAAGGTTCAACGGGTTCAAGGTTCAATGACTAGTTTAACCAAAGGAATAGTTCAATGCTTTATTTCACTTAGATGGTTCATTTCCTTTATTTTAGCATCTTTTGGTTCAACCATTTGGTTTTTCAGTCGATTCGAAGCCTTGTTTGAACCACTAAACCAATATTTGGTTCAACATCTTGGTTCAACGTCTAAGTTCAATGGATAGGTTCAATCAAATGGTTTAACTATTTATTTAGAGGCAAGTTCAAATTTTTGGTTCAATGCTAAGTTTATCCGCCTATTTTATTCATTGAACCATCAGCTTGAACCATTAGCTTGAACATTTTTGGTTCAAAGCCTTGGTTCAACTAATTGGTTCAATGGCAAAGTTCATCCAATGGTTCGTCGGCTTTTTGGTTCAAAAGGGACTTGGCATGCTTCATTGAACCTTTGAACTAGTTCAACTAATGGTTCACCAGCCAAGTTCAAAGGGGTGGTTCAATGCTGAAAGGAAATTTTTTGAAGGACAAGTGCCCTTGCAGAGGACAATTAATTGACAAAAATACCCTTTAGATTTTCAAAATAAATCTAAAGACTTGTTTAAATATTTGGCAAAACAAATTTCCATAGAGTTTTTATCCACGGGAATTTTCCCTGGACTTTTTGTCCATGGGAGTTTTCCCTAGGGAAATGTCCATGGGAAACACCCATGAGGAATAGCCCAGGGGGAATTTGTGAAGGGCTGATGAAGGACCCTGAAGGGCAGGTGTCCTTGCGGGGGACCCTCGACTGCCAATTTGAAGACACTTCCTAAAGCTGAAGGGTCACCCAAAGAAGCCCAAATGCCATTTAAGAACTACCCAAAAGATAGATACCCTTGTGGGAGGCTATTCTGACTCAAAATGGGTTATTTCTCAAAGCCCAAAAGGGCAAGCCCAATCTGGAAAAGTGCCAAGTGGAAAGCCAAAAGAAGACCAAGGGGTGACATCCCTGAAGATGTCAAATTCAACACAGCTGACTAGCCTTTGGAAACATAGTGACGGGCACATGAACATCAAATTAAAGAAAACAAAATAACTATTGATCCTTTGAACATATAGACCAGAATACATTCATAGATTTCAAAGCCAAGACCAATAGAAAGTAGGGAAGGAACATAATAGCAAACTAAATCCAAGACTCAATTCAATTAACCAAAAAAGGAGGAAGGATGAAGATAAGATCAGACTGCTAGGTAGACATTGAAAGTTGTAAACTTTCAATTACATGACTTGTTTATCTACATTAAGAAGATCAAATGGGTAAAATGCCCCAAAGTTCCAACTTGTCTTCCTAACATTTCCCAACACGTCATGATGTATTACTATTCCCAAGTCCTTCTTGAAGTGGCTATATAAGGGACTTTCTTTCATTGTAAAATCATCTTCATTTTGATAATCTGAAGGAAACTTTGCCAAAATTGAGAGGCATCATTAAGACTTTGTGCTCAGTCTATTTATCATATTTTGTTAATGAAAATAAGGGACTTTTTTAGACTTTGTGCTGTGATTTTTTTTTGTTTCATTAATTTAATAAGTAGGATTAGTAAATTTGTCAAGAAGGTGCCCTGAAGAATCAATTGTGGAGAGACTTTGTGCCCCATAGCTGCTTTCAATGTGTTTGATTTTTCATTTCTTGTAAAGGACTTTGAGAAGACTTTAAGCTTTCATTGTCCTTCATATATCACTCTTGAGTATTTTAGGTGTATACTTTGTGCTGTGTCTTGATTTTTTGGTTACCATAATTTTAGTCATATTCTACTTTTATTTTTAGGAGTATTCTTGTGGCTGGTTGAATAGTTCTTCTGAAAGAAGAGGAGTGATGTCTGTCATTCTCTTAAGTTTTTCCTTTGTTTTATATACATCATCTCTAAAGAAATAGAGATGGATGTATGGCCCTACTGTTGAGTATTATTTTTTGTTAATACATATACATAGCATATCCATAGGGAACCTCCCCTTAATGAGAGGAGAGAGTAGTCTCCTTTTGATGTGATAAACTTACACATTAGGATGACTAATCTTCTTACTTTGGTTGATAAGACCTATTTTGTTTACCAATATGCTGATAAACAAAATATTCAACCAACAATTTTTGGTGATTCCACTGGGGATCGAACCCATTATCCATTTATAGTTTATTCATTCCATTCACCTCCACACCATAGGAAAATATCACACAGTTTAAAGCCTCAAGCTTTAACTGAAGCAAAGTTAATTATTTTCCAATTTTATTTTACAATTTGTCAAATTTAAGGTATACACGAAGCCAAAGGGTTAAAGGTGTTGTTGATCCTATTTTCGAGTTAGTACAACAAAGTGATTTTGATCTGTTTCTTTTACCATCTCATCTCCAACAAACCAAGAGCTTCCCTCCTACTAAAGCCAGATCTCCATTACCAGATGAAGTATCTACTTCTGCTATTGATAAAACTGTGCCTATAATTACTCCTTTAAAAAATGTTATCCATCCTTTCAGTATCCTATAATGGTAGTTCAAGGCCCCTAGCGTAATGCTTTTGGTCCTCTCAATCTTACTCCTCCTCTACATGAACTTACACATAGTTCTAGGAAGAATTTCCCTAAATTCTATGGTGATGGGAAAGTTCATCCTGATGAATACATTACAGCATTCAGTATAGCTTATGGAGTAATCGAAGTAGAGTTTGAAGATGTAATAGTCAGGATTTTTGTTAAAACACTACAAGGTCTTGTTGTAGATTGGTTTTGCCATTTATTGGCTCGATCTATGATTGATTGGAATACTTTGAAAACTAATTTTGAAGCTAGATTCAAACTTGCAGAAGATGTACATACACTTTTGGCTCAACTTACACAAATGAGAAAAGAGCCGCATGAGCTTATGAGAGACTTCATAGCTAAATTTGACAAGTTGAGAAATAGAATTCCTATGATTTCTAGACCTACAACTAAGAATCTCAAATGATTTTTCATTAATTCTAAGCTACTTGAAGTCAGTTTCCTCTTGAGATGTGCTGGCCAAATAGATCTAGCTGCAGCTCAAATTTTGGCCACTAAAGTAGAAGATGATCTCATCTTAGTAGGGAAAATAAGAAGAGATCCCAATACAGAGTTTCATCATCTTCTGAATTTGCATCTACAAGCACCACAGATCCAATGGTGCAAAAATTATCAAATGAGCTCCTTGCACTCAAAAAGCAAATGGCTCAAGGAATGTCTTCTGCTCCTACATACAGAAGGACATTCCCAAATTAGTCATATCAAGGCAATGTTGCCAAAAACTAAGGACAACAAAATTTCCTTCCTCCTCCACAAGGAAAACTTGCTTTGGAAGCTCCTCCAACTAATTCAGTAATGGGATATCTTAAGACAGAATCAGAATTTTCTTATCAGCTAAAATTAAATCAAGAAAATGATGTTGATATCATTGAAGACAGTCAAGAAGAATTAGCCAGTGACTCCCACATTAGTTTCCTAAATTATCAAGATGAACCTGAAAGTAAATGAGAAGCTTCAAATGGATCATATGTAGTGTTTACTAGGTCTAAAAACCAATCAATCCAGTAGGCTGATAAATAAAAGATAGAAGAGTAATCATAGCCAGCAGTCACAATTGTCAAGCGTGGGACAACTCTACCCTTTCAACCAAAATATTTGGTAATCATTCAAAAGTTAAATACATCTATTGTGCCTTCCCCTTCTACTTCTAATTCACAAACCAGCCCACCTCCCATTCCTTCTAAAACTCAAAAAGTTGAAGTACCTTTCTCTATACTTAGCTCAATTCAGTGATTTGACATAATTGATCATGTCAAAAAGACAAAAATATAGATGTCTGAATTTGAGTACTTGCAATCCAATCTAGATCAACTGAATAAACTGGTCCAATATGTTAAAAATTAGAGCATCCCTATAGGACAAAAGGCCAAAAATGTGACTTTTGATTATCTAATAAATACGCCTATTCCAAATAATCTGATTATTACTCCTCTAGTTGTTTCTAGAAAAATAAAACCCTTCTATGTTTCCTTGTTAATCAATGGCCACAAGCTGGGTAATTGTATAATAGACTCAGGTGCATTTAACAATGTTATGCCTGCCAAAGTCACTAAGTCTCTTGGTCTCACATTGACCAAGACGTTTGGCAGATGTTTCTCCATGGAGAACAAGCAAGTGTCATTGCTGGGGCAAATCAAAGATGCCCAATTTGCATTCGCAGCCTTTCTAGACAAGAGGCTTAAAATGACTGTATTAGTGGCTGATGTCCCAGCATCTTATGGCATTTTACTTGGACAAATTTTTTGTAAAGAGGTGGGAGGAGAACTAAACATGGATCTATCTAAAGCAAGGATCCCTGTCCAAGATGTGATGAAAAGATTACTTCTTGAAAATGAAGCAAAGTATGTAGTTACCAAGACATCAGCTCCTAAAGCTCAAATCCTCTTTGAATCAGTAGGTATGGGTAATTAATTTTTATATACAGATCATGAAGAAAGACCCTCCATCTTTGATGAGGGAAAGCCTGAAGTGAAGACAATGTCTGATGAGATTTAGACTCTAGAATTTGATGGTAGTTGTTCTTCTACTAGTTTTGGAGCCGAAATTGTCTTGATATCTCCTCAAGGAGATATGTTTCCTTCATCATATAAGTTATAGTTCAGCAATACAAATAATATAGCTGAATATGAATCACTATTTCTAGGTATGAAGGCTACTCAAGAAAGAGGTGTCAAGTTTCTTCATGTTAAAGGGGACACCGAATTAGTGGTTTGCCAAGTGAGAAATTCATATCAAACCAAGAATGAGAGGCTACGCCAGTACCATAATCTTGTTTGGGACCAAATTGAAAGCTTTGATGCTTTCAACATTTCTTCCATTCTAAGAGAATCTAATGATAGATCTAATGCACTTGCTATTTTAAGAACTCTTTTAGTTCCTCATTCAGATTTTAAAGAAGCCAAACATACCATTGAGCTAGTCTATAGGCTGAGTGTTCTTGGCAATGCTGATCATTAGCAAATTTTCAATGATGATAATCAGATCATTGCCTTCTTGGAAAGAAAAGACAATTTTGAAAAACTGTATTTTGAAGGTAGTGAATCTCAAAAGTTTGAATTAATTTTTGAATCTAGTTCAGATGTCAATGAAGAGTTCTTATAGCTGAAATGAAACAAAATTCCTAAAGGCTTGGTTTCTCTTGAGAAACTGTTCGACAAGCATGATAGATTCATCAAGCAACAACAGACATATTCAAATTTCTCTCAGGGATTTGACCAAGTGAATCTAACCAACAAAGAAAATCCAAAAATGGTCAACATTGGTAAGTGTTGTACACCTGAAGAAAAATTCAAATTTACTTCTTTGCTCTGTCAATACATTGATGTCTTGGCATATTCATACAAAGATCTGAAGTCTCTCAGTCTTGATGAAATCTATCATCATATTCCTCTCAAGGCTAATTCAACACCTCACAAGCAGAAATCCAGACAATACAATCCAAAAATTTTAGGTACAATTATGTCTGAGATTCAAAAAATGTTAAATGCTAGAATTATTTTTTCAATCCATCATTCTACATGGACTGTGAATATAGTTCCTGTAAGGAATAAAAATGGTGAAATCTACATTTGTGTTGATTTTTGAAATCTAAATCAGTCTTCTCTAAAATACAATTACCCTTTGCCAATCATGGACCAAATGATTCAAATAGTAACAGGATCAAAAATGTTATCAATGCTGGATGGCTTCTCAAGCTATAACCAAGTTGAAGTTGCTGAAGCTAATCAACACATGACTGCATTCATCATGTCTTGGGGTACATTTGCATATAAAAGAATGCCTTTTGGATTAATAAATGATGGCACTACCTTTCAGAGAGCTATGGACATGGCTTTTAAAGATGAAATTAGCAAATTCATAGTTGTATATCTTGATGATTTAATTGTCTATTCAAAGCATCGATTTGATCATATATGCCACTTGCAATAAGTGCTGGAGCATTGTCAGTAGAATGGTATTTCTTTGAATCCTAAAAAGTCTATTTTTGGAGTGACAGAAGGGAAACTCTTTGGACACATTATGTCCAAAGAAGGCATAAAGATTGACTCAGACAGAGTCAAGTCTATTCAAGAGCAGAATTTGCCTACAAGTAAGAATGTTGTTCACTCTTTCTTCATAAAAGTGAATTTCTTATGGAGATCCATCCCTGAATTTGCTAAGAAGACAAGACACATTGTAAACATGATGAAAGGAAAAACTACCTTCAGCTGGACCAAAGAAGGCAAAGTAGCATTTCAAGATATCAAGGTCATTATTGCTCATGCCCCTACCTTGGTCTACCCAGATTACCACAGATATTTCATTATATACAGCTATGGGTCTGAGCATACTCTTTTAGTGATTCTTTTCCAATAAGACAAAGAAGGTATGGAATCCCCCATCTCTTTCATGAGCTGTCCTCTAAAAACTCATGAAATGAAGTATTCGAATATAGAGAAACATGCCTATGCCTTGGTAAAAGTAGTCAAACACTTTCGCTTCTATATTTTGAATTCACATACTACTACCTTAGTTCCTGACAATACAGTAAAGTCTATATTAACTCAGTAGGAGTTTGGCACAAAGAGAGGTAATTGGATTGCAAAGATCAAATAATTTGATTTGGATATCAAGCCAACAAAGCTGGTCAAAGGTAAAGGTCTTTGTCAATTAATGGTTGATAATAAGCCAGAAGATACACAATGTGAAGAAGCTAAAGTAGACAATACGCCAATAGTCCTTTTTGTTTCTACTACCAATGAATGGTATTTAGATATTGCCTATTTTCTGACATATGGAGAATGTCTTGCTCATTTGTCTTACAAAGAGAGGAGAACTATCAGATTGAAAGCTGCCAATTTTGTCCTTTGGGACAATAGCCTGTACAAAAGAAACATAGATGGAGTTTTCCTTCGCTGTGTAGATAAAGAACAACAGACCTAGCTCTTGAAATCTTTCCATAATCTAGCTTGTGGAGGACATTTTTCTGCCCCTATGACTACTCACAAAATTTTGTGAGCCAGGTATTATTGGCTGGCTCTTTTCCAAGATGCACATAAATGGGTAAGGAAATGTGAACTTTGCCAGCAATTTGTTGGAAAACCCAAGTTGGCTGCTCTACCTCTCAAGCCAGTAATCATAGAGGAACCTTTCCAGTAGTGGGGACTCAATTTTATTGGGACAATAAATCCATCTTCAATTGCTAGACATGATTATGTCTTTACAACGATTGATTATTTCACTAAGTGGATAGAAGCAATCCTGACAAAGCATGCTACTTTAGAAGTTATATGAAACTTCTTGAAAGGGAATATCATTTCCAAATTTGGAGTCCCACTAAAAATTGTTACTGATAATACAACTTGTTTCACCTCTCAAGAAATCACACAATTCTATTTTTATTATAGAATTACGCTATCTCATTCTTCTAATTATTTTTTATAAGGGAATGCACAAGCTGAGTCCAACAATAAAAATTTAGTAACTACTATCAAGAAGCTTGCAAATGATAATCAAAGGATGTGGCATAAAGCATTGGTGGACACTTTGTGGGCTGACAAGATCACACCAAAAAGGGCAATTGGTATGTCTCCTTTTCAACTTCTCTATGGTATTAATGCTGATATACCAATCACTTTAGAGTTACCAGCCTTGAAATTGGTGAAGGCCATTGAAGATCAGACATATGAGAGTTCTCTTAACAAAAGAATCATGTACCTGACTCAGCTGGAAGAAAAAAGAACCAGGGTGGTGGACAGAATTATTGTTCATCAAAATATGATAAAGAAAATTTTTGATCAGAAAGCCAAAAATTGTGATTTCTAGATTAGGGATAAAGTCCTATTGTGGGACAAAAAAAGAGAGCCAAAAGGGATGCATGGAAAGTTTGACTCCCTTTGGAGAGGCCCATTCATAATTCATCAACATATGGGTGAAAATAGCTTTTTGTTGAAATACCAAGATGGCACGCTCTTTTCTCTCCCCCATAATTGGTATCATCTGAAACACTTAAATTCTTGAAGTATTAGATCATTGCCTCTATATATATATGTATAATTGTACAGTTTTAATTTTTATTTTGTTTTTTTGTTTTCATTTTTGATGCCTCTCATTTTTGGAAAGCATGACTCCAAGGCCCAATGATACACTTGAAGACACTGGAGATTCTGAATTCTACTCCTTTTAATTCATTTTACAATTGACAGAAGTTCCCTAACTAGAGCCAGTTATTGTCTCCCAAAAATAGTTTTCATTTTTAAGACAACATTTGAATTATTTTGGTCTTACAGACCAAAATTGTATCTTCCATTTTCAAAAAAATTCTTAGACTTTCAGTTTCCTCATTTTCAAGGCTTCTCAAAAAATCTACAAACTTTGCTAGTCAAGTTCAATGGATTTTAGATGATGATTTCTATAGACTTTGTATCTTCATATTCTACATGTAGGTTCTTTTATATAGGTTCAAAGGTTTGTACAGGAATTTTTAGTCAAAAGATTAGTTTTCAACACTCGATCATTTTCCAAGATTAGTTCAGAGCTTTGGTTCAATTGGAAATATTCATCGATAAGCATCTGAGTACAAATGGAGACCTGAACCATTGAACCATTGAACCACCTTGGTTCAAAGGTTTAATGGGTTCAAATTTCAACAAGTTCAATGTCTTTCACAAGAGTTAAGCACTTCATCAAGGTTCAAAGTTCAATCACTTCAAATGGTTCATCGGCTTCCAAACATTTGGTCAAATCAAAGTGACTTGAACCGTTGAAACATTGAACCACTTTGGTTCAAAGGTTCAATGGGTTCAAGGTTCAATGGCTGGTTCAACCAAAGGAACAATTTAATTGCTGAGTTCAAACAAGTAGGTCAATGCTTTATTTCACTTAGATGGTTCATTTCCTTTGTTTCAGTGTCTTTTGGTTCAACCATTTGGTTCGTCAGTCGGTTTAAAGCCTTGTTTGAACCATTGAACCAATATTTGGTTCAATGTCTTGGTTCAACATCTAAGTTTAATGGATAGGTTCAATCAAATGGTTCAACTATTTATTTAGAGGCAAGTTCAAATGTTTGGTTCAATGCTTAGTTTATCAACCTGTTTTATTCATTAAACCATTGGCTTGAACCATAGGCTTGAACCATTTTGGTTCAAAGCCTTGGTTCAACCAATTGGTTCAATGGCAAAGTTCATCCAACAGTTCGTCAGCTTTTTGGTTCAAAAGGGACTTGGCACGCTTCATTGAACCTTTGAACTAGTTCAACTAATGGTTCATTGGCCAAGTTCAAAGGGGCGGTTTAATGCTGAAAGGAAATTTTTTGAAGGACAAGTGCCCTTACGGAGGACACTTAATTAACCAAAATGCCCTTCAGATTTTCAAACTAAATCCAAAGACTTGTTCAAATATTTGGTGGAACAAATTTTTGTGGACTTTTTGTCTACGGGAATTTTCCCCAGACTTTTTGTCTGTGGGAATTTTCCCCAGGAAAAATGTTCATGGGAAACGTCCATAAGGAATAGCCTGGGGAAAATCTCGAGGGGAATTTGCGAAGGGCTGATGAAGGACCTCGAAGGGTAGGTGCCCTTGTGGGTGACCCTCGACTACCAATTTGAAGACACTTTCTAAAGCTGAAGGGTCACCCGAAGAAGCCCGAATGCCATTTAAGAACTACCCAAAAGATAGATACCCTTGTGGGAGGCTATTCTAACTCAAAATAGGTTATTTCTCAAGGCCTGAAAGGGCAAGCATAATCTATAAAAGTTCCAAGTAGAAAGCCAAAATAAGACCAAGGGGTGACGCACCTGAATAGCCATTGGAAACATAGTGACGGGCGCGTGAATGTCAAATTGAAGACAATAAAATAACTATTGATCCTTTGAACATAAAAACTAGAATACATTCAAAAATTTCAAGGCCAAGACCAACAAAAAGTGGGGAAGGAATAGAACAACAAACTGAATCCAAGACCCGATTCAATTAACCAGAAAAGGAGGAATGATGAAGATAAGATCAGACCACCAGGTAGACATTGAAAGTTGTAAACTTTCAATTGCATGACTTGTTTATCTACATTGAGAAGATCAAATGGGTAAAATGCCCCAAAGTTCCAACTTGTCTTCCTAACATTTCCCAATGCATCATGATGTATTACTATTCCCTAGTCCTTCTTGAAATGGCTATATAAGGGACTTTCTTTCATTGTAAAATCATCTTCTTTTTGATAATCTGAATGAAACTCTACCAAAATTGAGAGGCATCATTGAGACTTTGTGCTCAGTCTATTTATCATATTTTATTAGTGAAAACAAGGGACTTTTTTAGACTTTGTGATGTGATTTTTTTTTGTTTCATTAATTTAATAAGTAGGATTAGTAAATTTGTCAAGAAGGTGTCCTAAAGAATCAATTGTGGAGAGACTTTGTGCCCCATAAATGCTTTTAGTGTGTTTTCTTTTTCATTTTTGTGTAAAGGACTTTGAGCTTTCATTGTCCTTTGTATATCACTCTTGAGTATTTCAGGTGCAGACTTTATGTTGTGTCTTGATTTTCTAGTTACCATACTTTTAGTCATATTCTACTTTTATTTCCAGGAGTATTCTTGTGGCTGGTTGAACAATTCTTCTGAAAGAAGAGGAGTGTTGTCTGTCATTCTCTTGAGTTTTTCCTTTGTTTTTTATACATCATCTCTAAAGAAAGAGAGATGGATGTCTGGTCCTACCCTTGAGTATTATTTTCTATTCATACATATACATAGCATATCCATAGGGAATGTCCCCTTGATGAGAGGAGAGAGCAGTCTCCTTCTGATGTGATAAAATTACACATTAGGATGACTAATCTTCTTGCTTTGGCTAATAAGACCTAATTTGTTTACCAGTACATTGATAAACAAAATATTCAACCAACACATACAATCATAGAAGACTATGTGGATTATCTCTTTGGGAAATCCAAACACCACAAGGATCACCTAGATGTTCTCACCATCATCTTCGATTGCCTAATTCATTATCATATTAGGATCAACCCCAAAAAATGAATTTTTGGGGTCTTATCAGGTAATCTTCTTGGTTTCATCATCTCTCTAAATTGAATCAAAATATACCTTGCTAAAGTCAGAGCTATCTTGGATATGCTTCCTCCTACTAACCTTATGCAACTCCATATCCTATAGGGAAAACTTCAATCCATCCATAATTTTATCTCCTAGCTATCTGACAAATGCCATCCCTTAAACCACCTCCTAAATAAGGACATATCATTTAAGTAGACCAAGGAATGTCAAAAAGCCTTCAATTCAATCAAGGAGTATCTTCTCTCTCCACTTGTCCTCACCCCCCTTAAGGAAGACCAACCCTTTTACTTGTATATATATCTACCATGGATCATTCCCTAAGGGCAATGCTCACTCATCAAGATCAATAGAATATAAATCAAGCCATCTACTACATCAACACACACTAATTAAATATGAAACTAGGTACACCCATCCCAAAAATCTCTACCTCACCTTAGTTTTCATGGCCTTTAAACTTCATCACTATATTATTAATCATAAAACCTATTTTATCACTAAAACTAACCCTCTCAAGTTCATGCACTCTAAGCCATATCAAAACCAATGTATGGATAAGTGTCTCATGCTCTGAGATGAATTTGACCTTGAGTTCCTTTTTTAAAATTCCATTAAATGGTAGGTCATCATTGACTAATTAGTTGAAGCCCCTCTACCTGATAATCAACCTCTTCCTCTTGCCTTCCAGACAAATCTATTGTAATTATTTCTCAAGAAGAACTCACCTACTAAATGACCATGTATTTTGATGGATCTAAATGCCAAAATGGTGGTGGTGCTAGAGTTATTCTCATTCCCCTTAATGATGAACCCTTTACCCTTTATTTTAATCTTGACTTTGAATGCACCACAACATATCCGAATATGAAGCCCTAGTCATAGGCCTCAAAACTACCTTAGCTTTGGGAGTTAAAACTATTAGTATCTTGGGTGATTCCTAACTAGTCATCAACCAGGTCACAAGATCTTATCAATGTAAAAATGATTTCCTCTTAAAATATAAACAACTCTTGGATATACTCTTAGCAGCATTTGATCATTACATTATCTAGTATGTTCCTTGATATACCAATAATTTCATAAACATGATGGTCTCCCTTGCTTCCTAAATTACATCTCAACCTAATGAATCTAAACTATTTATCACCATCCATCACCTTATCACACACTTGTATATTAGTTCTAATCTCCCTACCATTTCTAGTGTGGAGACATCTCCTTCTGACATGTAATACAACTAAGATTTTGACTACCTTAGCCTTGGCATCATTCTTCCCAACCTTTCAAAGAATGCCTGAAGAGCCTTTATTCAAAGTATCTCTCATTACACCATACTAGGAGGAATCTTTTACAAATGTAGCTTTGATGGCCTCCTTCTCCATTTCCTATGTAGCTAGGAATCTACCCATGCCATTAAAGAAATGCATGATGGAATCTATGGGGGACACATTAATGGCCTAGATATTACTAAAAATATGCTTCAACTTTTTTAATATTGTCCAACCCTTAATAAATATTATTTTGACTATGTAAATAAGTGTGTCAAATGTCAACAACATGTTAATCTACATCATTCACCTCCTAATGGCCTTCAAGTATCTACTAATTATTGGCCCTTCTCATAATGGGGTCTTGACTTTATTAGGGAAATCAACCCCCATTCTTCATAATGGCATCAATATATCATTACCACCATTTAATATTTCACCAAATGGGTAGAGGCCATCCCCCTTATATCCACCAAATCCAAAAACATTATCGACTTGATAAATCACCATATCATCTATTGGTTCAATGTTCCCCATAAGATCATCACCTAATGGTAAATATTTTAAAAACCAAAAATTCCAAGGAATTCGTGATTATTTTGGAATTAATTTAATATTTTCCTCACCTTATCATCCTCAAGCCAATGGATATTAGGAAGCCTCAAACATTTCTCATCAAGATGATCAATAAAGTAGTAAGTGCTTTAGGTTAGAATTGGCACATGCATATCTCCTTTTATTTATGGGCCTATTGCACTAAAATTTAAACTTCTATAGGCGCTACCCCTTTCTCTCTCATCTTTAGAGTTGAGGTAGTCTTGCCTCTTGAAGTCCAAATTCCATCCCTTCGCATATCTTTACATTATATCCTTTTTGAAAGTGACTATCATCAAGAATGCCTCATGCATTTTGAAATCCTTGATGAACATCACCTTGTATCCCTTAATAATCTTCAAGTATATAAAGAATGGATTAAATACACATACAAAAAACACCTAAAATAGTGAGATTTCAACATCGAAGACCTCATCCTTAAGAAAAGCTAGCATGTAACTAATATGGAGAAAAGCAAAAAAGGGCTAGTTTGATTTTAATTGGCTTGGACCCTATATCATAACCCATAAGTATGGATCAAGAGCTTATCATTTGTCCTCTCTTGAGGGAAAACCAAAAACTAATCCTCTCAACACTTCGCATTTTCATCCTTTGTATTATTGAAATAGGGATCAAACTCAATTTTGTATCTAACTTAAGCTCATTCCTTGGTTAAGGAGGCTTTCCCTACCTTTCACATCCCTAAATCCTTTGGTAAAAATTAATTACAACATAGAGCCATGTGATTATTTGTCATAGTTATTGACTAATCCTAAGCATGGGCACCATGACTCTACCCATGGCATGGTTCTCATGGATACTTTTTATCTTTAATCAAATGGAATCCCATGTTTAATTATCTCTCAAACCACTTTTCCCATTTGGATTTAACCTTTTGTGCTTAAGCCTTGCCTCCATAAATTAAAATTTTTAATCCTAAATAAACTTATCAATGTCTAACATGCATTCTAAATATCACTTACAAACTACTCCCTTGAAGGATAGTTTCCCAATAATTAAAAGTTGCTTAAAAATAGACTACTCCCTTGAAGGACATCTATAAGATATAATTTTAGACCACTCCCTTGAAGGATGGCTAAGAATTAATCATTTAAATATTCTCACATCGATTAGATTTAATAACTTATCAAATAGTAAAAACAATAAATAATCCAATGTAAAAATTAAAGAAATTAAGCCATAATCAACTCTTATAAGTGCCATTTGTAGAATTCTCACATCGATCAGTCTACACATTATCCCATTATTCTACAATTAGATCCTATATATGGCATCGGTATAATTCCCACATTGATTAGTCTACATGGACTTATCTATTATAGTTCTTTGTTCACCTATAGAAAGGGCAAGCTAACCTACATCAGGTTACAATTTCACCTATTTCCCATTTAACTATCTATTTATCACCTACTTTCCTTCCATACCTCTTCTCAAGGGACTATGAGCTTACTTGATACAAAGTGATCAAGACCCCTCTTTCTCAATCAAAGCATGCTCTTTCAAAGCATTTGATAGGTTTATGTCCACTAACTCAATCCAACTATGGTTTCTTATTGATACATCCTCACCAACTAGAAAACATCATGAATTTTTCTTACACTTTATTTGTTAGTTCATGTGGTCATATGTATCACATTTAGTTGGTTGTATATAACTAATTTTTGTGTTTTCATTCCCATTAGCATAATCATGACATTATGCACTAGGAACAAGGCACATATAAATTAAACATATATCCTATCCAGAAACAAAACACTGTAACCATTCACAACTTGCCATTATAACATTATTGATTATTACATCATCATCAACATCATTCCTACAACAAAATATCATTCTCTCTATCAAACACATTATCATGATCATACCTAACCATAATTTCTTAGTCACTCATAAACAAAATCATCAAAACCTATCTATCAAATATTCAACCTAAACCATATAACAATAAACATCTTAATCAAAACCCAACACATCATTATATACATAAATAATCATCATTGTATCCATCAAAAACTACCTATACTAAGAATACAACACCATGTGTATCATCCCTAGTCATGCCCACCATTACATCATAAACATAATACATCAATATCTCATCCATGAAACATCATGAACATACTACAATTATCATAATAAAAAATTAATCATCATATACATTAATAAAGAAATGCATGTCATAATATATCAGTTAGTCACTCTCTCATATACATCTCACATCATCAACATGAAAGATGGTATCAAAATACAATCAATGTACATATATATCACACCTTTCCTCTGTCAAGCCCTTGGGGCACCATAACCACTACCATTTGCACCATCTACACCTAGACCTACACTACCATCTAGTGGTGGCCCCCCTGACAACCCTACCTATCCCATTATCAAATCTCACTACCCTAGAGTAGTTATAGATTACCCACCTACTAAACTATCCCTACAGTCCCCATATCTCATCTCCAAGGGTAGTTGTGTAAGCACAATCACCTCATAATATCTAAGTTCCTCAATAGTGGCTAGGTACCATGCCCTTGATACTATGTTAGGTGGTCCTCCTACTATTTTTATGACCACCCTTTCTCTCTATCTCAATGATTCTCTCTCTTGAATCACTAACTCTAGAGATACCTATGCATAATCTTGATCACGTGTCAAAGTCATAACTTGTCCCTATAAAGTGACAACCTATTCTTATAACATGGCCACCTACCCTTATAACCCTATAATATGGGCCTGAGCTATTTCTAGTGCCTATCTATCTGGTCAATCATCTAGTGTAGGCATCACTATAGGGTCAACATCCATCAATTATTATTGCCTATCACCCCATCAAAAAATTTCTAATGCATTCCTAGCTTGGAACCATATTTCATAACCATTGATAATCCCTATATCATATATGGCCGCCCTCACCAGGAGCTCCTCAACATCTAAGACAACCTCCTATGGCTATGGCTCTAGGAGTGACAACTCTACATCTTCCCTCTTATATTATGAAAAATTAGGGGGGATCCTCTACACTAGTCTAAACTATCTCTACACTTGATCAAATGGGATCAACTCAGTCTCCCCATCCCATCTCCTATATATGTAGTGCTAGCTTGGTAGTGATAATGTGTGGTACTTATGCCTAGGCCAAATAGGCTAATCTAAATATGACTTCCATAAAACCTCGCCTACCACCAAGCCCTCCAAATCATTTGTAAACCAATCAATGTCTCTAGCTCCTCCATCAGTACCTATCAATGAATCAACATATCTCCATCACATGAAACCCATTGAAAATGCTACCTAAGTGAATCCCTACCATGGTACCCCCAATGGTCTCACAACATGAATTTTTTCAAATGCCTAGTAGTGTAACACAAAACTGACACTAATACCATATTATTTATGTGCTTAAAAGGCCTATAGCTCCTTATATATCTAGACAATTAGTATCGGGGCCCATCTAAATATGATCTTCCTAATCAACATCTCCACCAATACACCTAGTAACAAGTATGGAAACCATTTATGGCTCAAATTTGGCAAATTAAAACATGTCACTTCCATCATCATCATCATCATCATCATCATCATAAGGCATCTATCCTTTGGGGCCCTCTAATACATCAACCTGATCTTGAACCCACCTCTAAGCCACCAAACATGATCCTAATCAACTATGTATATAAAATCCATATAATAGTCTCTATACTCACTCTAAATATGCTAAATAATCTCTCCCTATATGGGAGACCATGTGATCCTAGTCACATCCTTTAACAAGATAGTCATCTCACCAGTTGGCAACATGAAGGTGTTCATCACTAGGTCCTATCTCTAAATTAGTGTGATGATCATAATTGCATCCCATAACAAGTGTTGATAATGTCTCATGGCCCCCAGGTTAACCTTCTCTATTGACCTCCACTTAGCCTCTATCATCCCATATTTAACATTGGTAAAGATCCTTAGGACTTAGTCCCTCATCTAGATCTAGTCATGGGCCTACAACACAAGCACATTAGCATACACATTTAGTTCTCCATCTCACACCTACCACTATCAGCCTATACACAACTATTAACCCTTATCTTCCCTATTTCCCTATCAAACTACTTCCCATCTTACCTCTAATACTCAACACAGCTCTCTACCTTTATTTGTATAAATTTTAACATCTCAATACTTCTAAACTCTTTAAACTTTCAACTACCTCTACACACTTTACAGACTTAAATTCACACACATTTTAAACATTAATCTTAACTCATCACCTTCCCTACTTTTAGGTTTTATGACTAACAAAACACCACAATAATTTTAAAACACCTTTTCACTTTCTAAACATTTAAAAACCTTTAAAACAACCTTAATTATAAACATTTATCAAACTTCCTACTTGCTTAACCTTAAACCATTGACGGTTCATGGAACCATCAACAGTCCCTAGGACATATTTTTTAGTTGGTTTTGATCATCGATGGTCAGTTTGAACTATTGATGGTCACTGTGTGTGACCATCAGTGGTGAGATCCTTTCACCATTTTCCCCTAAACACAATAACACTCCAACAATATAAAAATTCAATAACTTAAAACTAACTTATTGACTATTTTACCCTATAAAACCCCTCCAATTTAATTTTCCCCCAACCCTTTTACTCACTTTTCACCATACCTAAAACTAGGGCATCTTAGTCCTAAAATTTTACTCTTCACACCCTATTTACTTCTACCTTATCCTATTCCATCCCAATCCATATCTCACTCCAACTATACTACAAATTTTAAAGCAAACCCTACCTCATTCCATGATCACTAATGTGGTTAGATCCCTCATACTACCACCCAACCAAATCCTCATCCTCCCTCCATCTGTAGCACACTTGCACACTCAATCACCCACCTAGATACTTCTACCTCAACAAGAACAACATGCTAATAGACAAAATATATAGGTCACACATAAGTCATATGGTAATTCTCAAACATTCAAATAGTGAAAATGACTTCTTGTTTTTACTTTTTACTTTCCAGCCTTTTAAGGTTTCCCTTGACCATCAATAGTCATGGTGACCATCAAAAATCGACCCAAGGGAGACCCCATAACCATTAATAGTTAGGGCCCTACTTCTTTTCAAAAAAAAATTGGTAGTAGCCCTCCTTACCTAGAACTACATTTGGTTTAAAGTTCTTATTAGATATCCTATCCATGTAACTATGTAGGCAACATTCACTCACCTAGTGCAGATGGAGTTAGCTCAGCTACCCCTACCTAACAATCCCCCACCCACTAACTATTATTCCATGTCCACGTCAACATTGGTTATTTTTCACTTGACCACATTGTATATTTTGTGACAAATTTACATGTTCATTATGACTTTATCAACCAACCTTACCATGTTAAACTTTTGAACTTTGCAATACCTCATGCATAACTTGGCTTATTGTGTTGTTTTGTGGGATCACTTCCTACCCTAGATATTTGTGACCCACACTAACCCTATTTATATGGCTTGATAGGCCTGACCCAATCAGTTATGACCAACATTATGGACCAATCAACCTTGTTATGTGTCCTTCTAGTATTGACCTTATTTTTACTTTAGTCTTTACATGATCTTGACTATTTCTCTTCATCACATTTTATGTGCATGATTGTATCTCAAATACCCAACCCTTTTCCTATCACCCACCTCATGACTACTAATTCACTAGTTATGAAACCCTAACCTAATTTCACTTCTACCTTATCAACTCCTGATTTGAGGGGTAACACCTCCTCCCATACTTGGGACAACCGAACCTTAATCAACCATATATTTTTACTCTTCATCTTTTAAATAAAATATTCACAACAAAAAGGGGGAAAATGTAGACACTCAAAAACTACACATGATAGCTTTAGATGTAAAATTACCTCTTTAACCCTTGTTCAACCTCACATTTAGTAGATCACTTAGTCAACTAGACTCACTTACTAACTTGACCCCTAACTTAACATGTTTAACATATCAATTTAATTCAACTTGCTTTAACCTATTTTCCTCTAACCTCTCAACTATCAATGATTGGCCTAACTGTTGACCCAATTTTGCCCCTCAGGTGAAATCTTGGTCACCTCCTACACCTGCTTCGCAGGCCCAGTCATTTCAGGTTGCAAGGTCCACTTTCAGGTTTCGACAGTGCCATTGCAGAGAATAGGCAGCGAAAGACAGAATCTCCAAACATTCACGCAAGGAGAGAAGAAGGGAAAAAATGGAGCGTTCAACACTTAGTCAAAAAAGAAGCAAAAAAAATGCAGAGGGTGGCAAAATCACCACCCACTATAAGGGCAGGTAAAATGAGCCCACTTACAAACATGCAGAGGGCGGCAAATTCGCTGCCCACAACAAAAAAGGAAAGACTCTGGCTGACGTCAGCAATACTGCCGTCGTCAGCACCTTACAAAGACCGACGTCGGCAGAACTGCCGATGTCGGTAACACAAAGGTACGCACAAAAGTTGGAAAAGCCCGCCCTATGGTGGCGAATCAGAAAAGCCTGCCCTATGGCGGCAAATTGAAAAAGCCCGCCCTATGGCGGCGAAATTGAAAACCTCGCCCAATGGCGGGGAAATTGAAAGGGCCACCCACAACACAATTCTGCCGACGTCGGTAGCTTAGGGGAACCGACGTCGGCAAGGCTACTGCCATCGGCAGCTTATCGACCGACGTCGGCATAAATCCTACATGAAATCCATTCAGAGGGTGGCAAAACTGCCGCCCACTACAAGGGTGGCAAAATTCACCTGCAATGCACAAGAAAAAACCCACCCAGCTGCCAGAGGAGAAGACCAGTGCGCAAAATGAGGCAACAAGCATGGTCTTGGCAGACTTGTGATGTCATCAATAGTGTTTTTCACACTTTTCAATGAGACTTCTCTTGGCTTTCCTACTATAAATACAAGGACTTAGTCATTTTTCAGGGATCTTCTTGACTTTTGTAAAGAGCACTGCTCTGCAAATTTTCCACTTGAATCAATAAAAGATAGTTTTTACCTCCATTTGGATGGATCTATCAGTGTATGCATTGAATGTTAATCTGTGTCCAGTCATTGTCTCTTTATGCTCTCACATGTTCAACACCAGCAAACCTGGGATCTATGAAGTGCCATTGTCTGCTGCTGCCAGGAGTAGAGTTCTGTTTTGGAGGTATAAAATAGGTGAGGTCACTTACAGTGTGTATTTCTTAGCACCTTGGTGAGTCCCTGTTTCTTGTGCTTTCCATAAGAACCTCCCTGTCATCCCAGAGACCTGGTCTTTTCTACCAGATCTGAGTGTATGTATGTTTTGTTTGGTCCTGAGTGTGGATCTGGAAGGTCAACCTGTTTTTGGTGTATCACCTCTTTTAGAGTAGGGTATTTGTTTTCATGCTTTTCTCTCTCCCTTTTCATCCCCCCTAGTATATACCTATATACCTATATTTTTTGCACTGCCTGGAACAAACAAGATACATCAGAGGGAACTAGCCCATATCTAGAGACTCCACTCTCCTGCTTCGCCATCCCACAGGCGAGAGAGGGGTTTCCATGTTGCGGGGAGAGGGCAGGAATCTGTGTTCCTACCGCTGGGTGCACTTTCCAGTCATCAATAGTTTTGGCATGCCCGGTGGGATCACAAGTTTTTAATCAGAAAAGTTGCAGGGTTACTCGCTGATCCTGTTAAAGTAGAGGAACCACCAGTACAGCACCGTGCGCATCAACAGTTTTGGCACGCCCGATGGGACTTTTGTTTTAACAAGTTTTCTAACGCAGTAAGGTTTCAGGACTGATGCTGGTCTTGTTACAACAAATCAAGTTTCTCCAGCATCTGGCGACTCTGAGTTAAATCTGCTCGTTAAGCAGCCTGGTGCCATCAAAAATCATCCATTTCTTGTATGTATTCTTCTTTTGCACAAAATCATGGATTTTGTTCTCCTTCATATAATATCAATCAGACTTCAAATATTTATGGAATCCCCTCAAGTAGCTCTCTTAGTTGCCCTGCAACTATAAGGGAGGTGGCATTGGAATTTGAGAAGCAGACAAAAGAAATTGACAGATTGGAAGAGCAAAACAAGTATCAGCTGGAGCTGATGTATAAAGAGGAGTGCTTGTCTAGGCAAACACAAATCTTGCAGTCCATGAAGGAGGAGGTAAGAAAATGGAGAAATCCATCTATCCAAGGCAGCCAACCTTGCGTACCCCCTCCTAACCTAAAGAAAACCCCCTCTTTTACACCAAACCCATTTTATCAAATTGCACTGGCTCACTCTAACTCATCAAACACTACTCCTCCCAATCCCGTGCACCTGGCCTTCCAACACTAGAGGGCATCAGAGCAACCTCCCATGGAGATCAATCTTTTCAACTCCTCAGATCAGGAATCTTCTATTGAGAAAAATACCACTAGCCAGCACGTCCCTCTTCTAGAGGCTCCTCCAACGCACCAACAGTGTTTCCCTTGCATTCCTCAGCCTCCCCAAGTTTTCCAGCATGATGTGCAAATTCCAAGTTGGAGGAAGGAATGCCAAGGCCCAGCTCAGAGCTTTGAAGAGGATCATGCTAGCCACCTCCAAGAAAGACTCTTCCAGGAAAACCTAGCCAGACAAATTGAAGACTTAGAGGCTAGGATGAAGCTACTCCTTGAAAGGGAGTTAATTTTTTCAGACCTTACAGAAGAGCCTCAGGTCCTTGTGGAAAACAAAGTTGCTGCCTATTCACAGGAGCAAGATTCAAATTCAGGGGTCCTGAATTGGGGGAAGACAGTGGAATCATGGGGTAGCAAAGAAAAAGAAGAAAAGCAAGGTTTTTCTCAAAACCTTAAAGAAGCTGAAGATGTGCCCGCCTATGATGATACTGGTAGCCTCCAAGAAAATTTTTTCCAAGAAGATCTGAGTAGGAGAATTGCAGAGTTGGAGTCTAAAGAGAATTCCCTCAGCCAATGTGTGGTGGACGGTTCAGACCAAACAACACATTCCATGCCTGAACACACCCCACTTACACATTTCCAAGAGAGTTATCAGGCTGTGCCTGATATAGATGAAGTGTTGATCAAGTGGAGGGAGGAGAATCATTCGATTCTAGCTCAAGGGCTGCCCCCTCTCCCACATGTTTTCTCCACTTCGTCCCTTCTCGAAGAAGACCCTATTTTGCAAGAGGCAGGTGAGGAACAAAAGATCCAATCTACAGTCCTTCAGGAGGTTGTCATGAGTGACAACGTAGAAGAAATCGTCATTGATGCTCCTTGTGAAGATCTTATCAGTAGTGGAGAAGATGCAGGCCTTGCGTATATGCAGATGTTCCAGCAATTTGAAGAGGAACAAATGCATGGTAGGCTCTCTCCTCCTCTATTTGATGAACTTCCTTGCTGTATTGATGAGGATGACTACATGGAAGAACCTGAGAAAGAGGAAGATCAGGAGAATATTTTTGAAAATCTAGAGAGCCTGATCAGTAAAGAGGAAAAGGAAAAGTCCATCCTTTTGGATGAATGCCTTGAAGAACTGAGCTTTAAACAAGAAATTGAAGTCTTGTGGGACGAACAATCATTTTGTGAGCCCCTTTTAGACATCACCATAGTCAAATTTCTTCAATAAGGCCATGAAGAAGCAGAGGACAAGTCTGACAGAGTTTTCAAAGAGACAGAAAGAAACAAATCAGACCATGATACATTGCAGAAGAATTGTGCAGATCAGAAGGCTTACGGTGATGAGCCGCCAGCCATTGATTTCTTGGTGGAGAGCACCAATTTCAAGGACCAGCATCCAACAGGCCTCTTAAAACAATCAGAGTACGTATATATTGGAGGCATGTTCAATTTTGATCCCCTCAGTTTCCAGCCAACTCAGGTGACAGGCAAGAAGAGCAAGTCACCAAATCTCATTTTCTTTCAGCTACTTGCCTATCATGATAAGTCCCTTCGCCAGGAAGGGGACTTGAGAAATTTTCCTTTTGATCCAGGAGGGATACGAGCATTCCTGGCTAGTTGTATATAATAGTTTGCTTTCAGTTGTTTCCCTATTTTCCCTAAGTGCAATTGCACAGGTAGTTGTTTTTAGCTTTGTGTGTTTCCCTTTTTTTGGGGGTAAATTCTGTGTATTTTGATTCTAAGATTATCAAAGCTATTGTGAACTCACTTCAAAGTCACCATCTAACTCTGCAC
Organism: Torreya grandis; assembly: GCA_037957365.1. Taxonomy (NCBI): domain Eukaryota; kingdom Viridiplantae; phylum Streptophyta; class Pinopsida; order Cupressales; family Taxaceae; genus Torreya; species Torreya grandis. The sequence goes on from JARHVA010008209.1 coordinate 452,054, forward strand.
CCAATGGATATGCAAGGCAACTGGGTTCTAAGCATAGCAGGCACGCTTCCCCCGTGAGTCGCCAATTTGTTGACCCAATTTTGCCCCTCAGGCAAAATCTCAGTCACCTTCTACACCTGCTTCACAGGCCCAGTCATTTCAGGTTGCAAGGTCCACTTTTAGGTTTCGACAGCGCCATTACAGAGAATAGGTAGCGAAAGATAGAATCTCTGAACATTCACGCAAGGAGAGAAGAAGGGAAAAAATGAAGCGTTCAACACTTAGTCAAAAAAGAGGCAAAAAAAATGCAGAGGGCAGCAAAATCACCGCCCACTACAAGGGCGGGTAAAATGAGCCCACTTACAAACATGCAGAGGGCGGCAAATTCACCGCCCACAACAGAAAAGGAAAGACTCCGGCCGACGTCGGCAATACATCCGTCATCGGCACCTTTCAGAGACCGACATCGACAGAACCGCCGACGTCGACAACACAAAGGCAGGCACAAAAGTTGGAAAAGCCTACCCTATGGCGGTGAATCAGAAAAGCACACCCTATGGCGGTGAATTGAAAAAGCCCCCCCTATGGCGGTGAAATTGAAAACCTCGCCCGATGGCGGGGAAATTGAAAGGGCCACCCACAGCACAATTCTGTTGACGTCGACAGCTTAGGGGAATCGACGTCAGCAAGGCTGCCACCGTCGGCAGCTTATCGACCGACGTCGGCATAAATCCTACATGAAATCCATGCAGAGGGTGGCAAAACTGCTGCCCACTACAAGGGCAGCAAAATTCACCTGCAGTGCATAAGAAAAAACCCGCCCAATCGCTGGAGGAGAAGACCAGCACGCAAAATGAGGCAACAAGCATGGTCTTGGCAGACTTGTGATGTCATCAATAGTGTTTTTCACGCTTTTCAATGAGACTTCTCTTGGCTTTCCTGCTATAAATACAAGGACTTAGTCATTTTTCAGGGATCTTCCTGACTTTTGTAAAGAGCACTGCTCTGCAAATTTTCCACTTGAATCAATAAAAGACAGTTTTTACCTCCATTTGGATGGATCTATCAGTGTATGCATTGAATGTTAATCTATGTCCAGTCATTGTCTCTTGATGCTCTCACAGGTTCAACACCAACAAACCTGGGATCTACGAAGTGCCACTGTCTGCTGCTGCCAGGAGTAGAGTTCTATTTTGGAGGTATAAAATAGGTGAGGTCACTTACAGTGTGTATTTCTCAGCACCTTGGTGAGTCCCTGTTTCTTGTGCTTTCCATAAGAACCTCCCTGTCATCCTAGAGACCTGGTCTTTTCTGCCAGATCTGAGTGTATGTATGTTTTGTTTGGTCCTGAGTGTGGATCTGGAAGGTCAACCTGTTTTTGGTGTATCACCTCTTTTAGAGTAGGCTGTTTATTTTCATGCTTTTCTCTCTCCCTTTTCATCCCCCCTAGTATACACCTATATACCTATATTTTTTGCACTGCCTGGAACAAACAAGATACATCAGAGGGAACTAGACCATATCTAGAGACTCCCCTCTCCTGCTTCGCCGTCCCACAGGCGAGACAGGGGTTTCCATGTTGCGGGGAGAGGGCAGGAATCCGTGTTCCTGCCGCTGGGTGCACTTTCCAGTCGTCAACACTAACCATTATTGATTGGCCTAATCATCAATGATTAGGTCCCTAAACCTATTTTAAGGTATTAAAGTAATAAAAATCTTGTGCAAGATTGAAAAATACCTAAATGGAAACTTGCTTTTAAAACTTGATTTTAAAACCATTTAAATAGTAAAATGTATCCCCCTATCAAATTAGTAACTTCCTTTATCCCAATTAGCAACTTCATCCTACAAAAGGAGAAAAGGAGGAAGTGAAATGGATCCAAAAATGAATTTATGTACAAGCTATTATATTTTCTTATGTAAGTAGCATCCCTTTAGCAAGTAATTAGTCACATTAGAGACCTACACCTCTATCTACATTACTTTTTAAGTTTAAATTACCATCACTCGGGTCAAATTGCCCCAACCCTCCACCATCAAGTTATAGTTATCTTGTGTTTTTTCATGGATTCATCTTATTTATAATTTCCTTGCCCTAACCAAACCTCTTGACATCTTATTATCCCTCCCATAGAACCATATCAAAACCCCCATCTACTTATTCATCATTCTATAACTCCACTTCAATATCCTCCTAGAGCACATAGGTAACCATTGACAGTTAGCCCAATTATAGATGGTTACCTCAACCATTGTTGGTTACCTAATCATCATTGGTTACTTCAACTATAGTCGATTAACCTGACCACCACTAGTCAATTTTTTTTGAGACCCTTACCTTCAACCAAACCCATTTTTCTCTATTTTTTCCTGATAATAATAATCTTTTTGATTTTTTGAACCAGACCTCAACCATTTTAGCATAAGTATTGGCTCATTTTTGCTATTTTTAGTTTTTTTCCTTAAACAAACATTTACTTTCTCTTTCTTGCATGTATTTACTTCCACATCATTAAATGTAAGTATCCTTTATTTTAATTTTTATCATCTTAATTTTTATAATAGTGGATTGACAACCTCCTAGTAAGCATTACACATCTTAGATCTAGCTCACACTAGGCAGTCCACTCAACCATCCATCTAATAAATTATTTTTTGAGTGTTTTTCTTATCTATAAGTTATTCCTTCCTAGCCAAAGACGATTTCCCACTATCATCTAGATTCATACATGTACTTTACCAGGTATTTTTATACACACCCTATTACTAGTTTCATTACTTTACTTCCAAACTAAGAAATGAGTGAAATTAACTAAAACAACATCCAAAATCCATGATTATAAAAAATATCATGATTATGACCTCCCATGCCTCTTTAATTCCTCCCATACCTCATGAATTACATTTATTCCCAAATCATGATGAGGATATATATGGATTTAAATACAAATATTATATTTATCCATGGCCACACATCTCAATCTTGAGATGGATGATCATGGTTGAGTTTTCATTAATAGGCATAGATTTGAGTTTTCATCTTAAGTCTATATTTTACATAGTGATATTGAGATGATGGGAAGTCATTATTGAAGAAGACAAGAACACTACATCAAGGGGAAAAACATGTTTTGAGTCATTTTTGGATGTTAGAATCACTTGGTAAGGTATGACTTTCTTTGCTTTCTTTCATTATCATTAGCAAACCCCATAGGAATAAGGTCGCTAAGTTTCTTATATTATTCAATACTTTTTTCATGATTTATTGACTAATTCTTGACTAAGCAACTTTGTAATCCTCCTTAAAGGTGTAATGTGAATATTATATCTATAATTTGATGCATTTTCAAGGAATATGAACCTAAAATATGTATCAATCTAAAGTATATATCAAAATGTAACCTTTGATTTATATAATATGTATCAAAAGTCTTACAAAATTTGTCCCAAATCTATGCCAAATGTATATAATTTTGTTCCATATGTATATTTTAATTATGTAAACTAAATAAGATTATGTCAATTATATGTATGTGGAATAATGTCTCTATGACATCCCTCCACTAATATGCCCTCATTTGAGGTGATTATAATGAAAAAATGATAGTCACTTTATCTCAAAAAGATAAGATAATTATGTTTTATATGTGTGGATCATGTAGTAAAGAAATATATATTATTTTCATGTTAAAGTAGATATATCAATGAACCTTGAAGTATACATACATAATAAGACCTAATATGCATGATGTGTATCATGGAAATGTCTAGAAGATAACAAGATAAAAAAATAATCAATAACACACACAAGAGTACTCAAATGTCACACAAAGAGGGGTCTAAATAGACCTCAAATAAGTTACATGTTCTAATTATACATACTCAAGATGAAGATATGAAAATTTACACACATAAAATAAAATAAAAAACACTCAAGAAACTATGGTAAATAATCGAGGTAGATTTACAAATGTTCCATAAGCAATATAAAGAAGCAAACAAGAAGTACACTCAAGTAATCCATGTCAAGATAATTTCTAATTATAATATAAATAATTATGATAAGCATTTTAATAGTAGTCCATGTGTACATGTGTTAAAAACAATTTCATCTATAAAATTATATCAAAATAAATTATGTAAAATATAAACATGAGTATAAGAATGTGTAGATGTCAACATATAATCTAAAATGTGATAATGGAAATGATCATGAAATAATATAACTTATGTCAATGATGATCATATAGAATCAATATGCCCCCAATATAGTGTGTAATGCAAGAAGAGGAAAGGTCCAACGTCTACATGCTCATGTATCATAGATATCATATATGCATGTATCACACTCAAGTACTCATGAAAGATATGTGTGTAAGGAAATGATATGATATATACTAACATAAAATAAAAAAACATATGAAGAGAGCTAGTAAACATGTGAAATGCTAAATAGATTTGTATTTTAAATTGATTTCAATGCTTTTAGATTTTCTTGAAAAAAAAAAATATGTGTGTGTGTGTGTGTGTGTATGTATAATTGGCTAGTGCAATCTTTCCAAACATGTCTATATATAAATATAAATATATATATATATATATATATATATATATATATATATATATATATATATATATAATATATATATAAATATATATATATATATATAGAGAGAGAGAGAACCTTATTAGCATCCCTTAGATTGTATAATTGGCTAGTGCAATCTTTCCAAACATGTATGTATATATATATATATATATATATATATATATATATATATATATATATATATATATATAGACATGTTTGGAAAGATTGCACTAGCCAATTATACAATCTAAGGGATGCTAATAAGGTTCTCTATATAATAAATTGATCATGCTACCAAGGATCATGTATATGTGTAAAATATGGAACTAGAGAATCTATAATACTTTGTGTATGCCTTATAGGATGATTTGGTATTTTTTGGTGTAGCTGTAATTGAAATAAGTTCTTTTTATTTTTGAGTGTTTGAAAATTCACAAGCTATTTAATGATCTCAATTGAAGGGAAACTATCTATGAGGAGTGGTAAATGAATAACATTTTTTGAATGAAATGTTTCATATTTATGCATAACAAAATTAAAAAATGTACCATTTTATTTTATTATTGATAGATATTCTCCATTTCTAGTAACCTTGGTTTTTTGAGATTGGAATTATATTGAGTCAAAAATGGGATATCATGAAATAAACTAGATCATGATTCCAATCTAAGTGTGACATTACATTAAATAGATCCAACACAAAAATAAGATGCAATAGCTTTATTCATGTTGGGTTCACAAAAAAATTAACCTTTTTTGGAAATAAGGTTTAAAACAAATAGTCGCTGTTAGGACTTGTTCCAAAGTCTTAATGTTAGGTTAGATTTTTGGTAGGTAATAAATAATTATTGTAAATGAGGCATGCATATTTTAGTAAAGACACCCCCATAAATTAAACTTAGTTTAATTATTAGGTAGTTTTAATTTTTTTTATTTATTAATTAGAATTACCTTACGGGTTATTTTCTTGTATTTAGTTGCTTATAGGATTAGTTGTTTTTCCCAGTCATTGGTAAAAATTAATAAATCCATGTTTGCATTGTAAAAGGGTTAATAGAGTAAAGGCACCCTTATGTACTTGATTTTTTGAAATTAATAAAATACTTGTGCAATCGCACTAAGCGGGGACAAGGTTCAACCTATTTTGGTTTTGGAGTTATCAGTCGTATCAAAGCATGGTTATTTTGGGAGCTTGGTGAATTCGAAGGAGCAAGGTGAAAAATCAATTCACGAGATATCTTTTGGCATGAAATAAGGTATGCCATATAAAATAAAATTTATTTATTGGTTTAAATGTTTGAAAAATTATTAAATGATTTTAATTTTTCAAATATTATTCACATTTAAACCTATATTTTCCATATACCACAGTCTGGTCTTTTTTTATCATTCATACTCCATTTTCCTGTGTTAAACCTCCTCATTTGGCATAAAAAATGAATTTTTAGCATTTAATGTTATTAAATTCATTATTTTTTACCAAAACTAGATTTGTATGGCCTTTTTATTTGAGAAAAACCTCTGTAATGTTTATTCATGGCTGCCTTTGGTATTTTCATTCATTCTCAGGGCTCTTAAAAGCTAAAACACCTACAAATGGTATTGAATCCTTATTTTTGCATTCAAATTGAAAATCTGCAATTTTTTTGAACTTGTACGGCCTATTCTACGACCTTCCAATGCCTAGGCTTTATTTTGATCTCATTCCCTGCAAATACACCTCAAAAAATTTGTAAAAACATAGTAAAAGTCCTTTGTATCCAGCCTGTATGGATTTGTATGCCATGTAGGTGAGAGAATAGGTGAAAAAATAATTCTCCAGTAGCAGCCATGACGTCCCAGGCAAATATGGCACTTGAATAAAACTCAAAAAATTATTTTTGATATTTCTAAAGTTTGATTTTCATAAATTTGTTGTGACTGGGTCCCACGGGAGGAAGCTTACTTGAGAAGGCTGTAAAAAGGGAAAAAATTGAATTTATTTACTCATATGTTAATTTTTTTTAATTTTCCCTCATACACAAAATCTGGAATAAGTAGAAATTTCTGAGTGTAATGTTTTGCAAATGCTCTTAGAGCAATTGGTTAAGCTTATTTTGTTAGAATCTTGCAAAGGAGGAGGTCAAGGGTTCAAATCCCTTATTTTTAGAGAAAGTTATTTTTGTTTTGGAATATGCTTTTTTTGAAAAAGGAATATTCTCTTTTTTTCAAAATATTGTAAAACACATACGTATTGTATTGTGTTATTTAATTTTTTGACAAAGGGGTAGAATTCAATCATATTTATTATGTATTGTTATGGTGAGATAAGGGTGTAATTGGTGAAATAAGGTTGTAATTTGGTGAAATAAGGGTGTAATCATTGATTTTTCCTCAAGTGCAAAATCCATCAAAAATACTTGTTTTTTCTTTTATGCTCTACGCGGAGGTTAAGTACAAAACCCCATAGAAGCAGTGTCTTGTGTAGTGAGTGTGATATTTGTTTCATTTATTTTGCATTTTGTTGCACATTTCTCTATTGCACTTACTTTCATTTCAAAATGCCAAAAATTCAAAATTTGCTTTCAGATGGTGATAGATTAACAATTTCCAATTATTCAAATTGGAAACGATTGATGGAGGCTTCACTAGTGTTTAATGAATTATGGGATATTGTTAAGAATGAAAATCCCACATTGCCAATAGCGCAGGATAATTTAGATATATTCAATTTGCATGATTCTAAGGCCTTATCTCTCATTAAATGTTTTTGTACTCGTGATATGTATGTTCATATTCAAAATTCGCCTCATATTTACACTGCATGGAAAACATTGTCAGATTTGTATGATAAGAAACCTAAGCATAAGAAGATAGATATTCATATGTAGTTATTTACTTTGTCATTAGATGAAGATGGGGATATGGGAGAATATATGTCTAAGTTAAAAAGTATCACTACTAAGTAAACTAAGGCTGGTTTTGGAAAACTAGATGATGACCTCATAGTTACTGCTACTTTGAAAGGACTACCAGGGTCTTATAAGAATTTTGTTAAAATGTTGCATGTCTCTGACAAGATCACAGGCATTGCCTTTGATAAGTTGGCTGAGTTTCTCATCCAACATGACCTCTCTCTACCCAAGAAATCCGAGAAAATTGAAGAAGCCCATGTTTTAGAGTCAAAGCCAAGTTCATCTTCATCTGGGCATCAAAACAATAGAGGAAACAGTTCTAGAGGGGGTCAAGGTTATAGAGGAGGAAGATATCAAAATAGAGGTAGGGGTCATTCAAATAATCAACAATCTAATCAATCACATTCACATGAAACAAGTGATCAAGGACATAGTCACAACTCATATAGGGGCAGAGGTCGAGGTAAATCAGACATTCAGTGTCATAGATGCGAAAAATTTGGTCACATTGCCTCACAATGTAGGATTCCTTTTGATAAAATTTAGAGGCCAAAAAAAGTGACTAAGACTAACTCTGCTCAGTATGCTGATCATGACTATGATGAATCTAGTAATGTTGCCCATGAATCTGCATTCACTACTTTGGGGCACATTGATTATATTGAATATGAGGTTAGAGATGAGCTCATAGATGTATGGGTTTTAGACACAGGAGTAACCAAACACATTACATTTAGGAGAGATTTATTTTGGTCTTATAAGGAAGCTTCTCTCTCTCCAGTTGCCTTAGCAGATAAGTCTATGCATACACCACTAGGACTTGGTTCTATTTGAATTTTCCTAATGGGTCTATAAAATACTTGGAGGATGTTTGGTATGTTCCCACATTGAAGAAACACTTACTTTCTTTGGTAACTATTCAAAATAAAGGTTATCAAATTGTGCTTGAAAATGGGCTCATTTATATCAATTTAGTGAAGGATAATTATAAAACAATGTATACAGGATATGAAGATGGAAACTTAGTTAGATTGCATTGTAAAGTGGTTCCTCCCAATATAGAACTTGTGGCAATTGTTGACACAGGTACATGTACTATGTCTACACAATAGTTATGGCATCTCTGCTATGGACATTTGAATATCCACTCTTTAGTGGATTTGTAGAGATATGGTATGGTGAATGGGTTGCCCACTTTTTACAAAGATAGTATTCTTTCTGAGTCATGTGTTTTGGGCAAACAAAACTGGGAAAAATTTCCTAAACAGTCATCTTAGAGAGCTAACAAATGTTTACAGTTAGTTCATAGTGATGTATGTGACATGCAAAAGTCATCCATTGGTGGGTGTAGATACTTTGTCTTGTTTATTGATGACTTTTGTAGGATGACTTGGGTATTCTTTATGAAAAATAAATTTGAAGTTTTCGCTAAGTTTGTTGATTGGTTACACTTAGTTGAAAAAGAAATAGGTTCATATTTGGCCACTCTTCATTCAGATAATGGAGGTGAGTATACCTTAAATGAATTTTTAGGTTATTGTCAAGAACATGGAATTCATTGACAATATAGTAATTCTTATACTCCACAACAAAATGGAGTGTCTGAACGAATGAATAGAACTTTGGAGGGAACGACACATGCCATGTTCCACTATAAATATCTCGATGATAAATTTAGGGCCAAAGCTATTGGTACTGTAGTGTATTTGAGAAACAGGTCCCCCACAGTTGTACTTTTGGGATAAACTCCATATGAGGCATGGTATGGGTTTAAACCCAAAGTTAAACACTTGAAAGTGTTTGGATGTGCTTGTTTTGCTTTGGTTCCTATTAAACATAGAACTAAGTTGGAACCATGAAGTCAAAAATGCATCTTTCTTGGTTATTCTAAAGATAAAAAGGGATTTCATTTGCTTGCACAAGATTCAAGCAAATTTATAGTGGGTCGAGATGCAATATTTGATGAGTTTGGGACTATGAACACTGCAGAGATTGATTCTCAACTTGATAGATTAGAGAGGAAAAATGCAAAAAGAGATAAGGGTTTGAATAATGGGGATAACTCTTCAAAGTTATGGTATAAGACTCAAATTCCTTCACTTTCCTCTCCTTCATCTACAAGTTCACAGGTTGATGACTCAGAAATTGTTGAAAATTCTCTATGTCCCCCTTCGAATAATGCACATAATGAGAATTCTGGAGTCCCTGATTTGAATAATTTGTCTAAGTATCCAAAATGGGCTCAAAGTAATTTTTCTAACTTGATAGAAGATGAAGTTGGTTTAATAGGGCCCAAGAATTCTTAAAAATAGGTGAACTATGTTATGGTTGTTACTACTTCTTCCACTGAGCCATCCACTTTTGAGGAGGCATCTATTGAACATGTTTGGCAATAGGCAAAGAAATGTGAGTCTGATTCCATACTTAACAATAATACATGGGTTTTAGTTGATCCTCCTCCACATTTTAAACCCATCAAATGTAAATGGGTTTATAGGACTAAGTATAAATCAGATGGCTCCACTGATAAACATAAGGCATGACTTGTTGCAAAAGGATATGCGCAACAAGAAGGTATTGACTATGAGGAAACATTTGCACCAATTGCCAAATGGCACACTATTCATATGGTACTTGCCTTAGTAACACAAAATAGCTGGAAAGTACATCAATTAGATGTTAAAAGTGCCTTTTTAAATGGTGATTTATAGGAGGAAGTCTATATGAAACAACCTTAGGGTTTTGAATGGGTGGGTGCTAAACACAAAGTATGTAAATTGATAAAAGCTTTGTATGGACTCAAACAGGCACCCATGGCTTGGTATGAGAAAATGGATTCATACTTGAAATACATTAGTTTTCATTGTAGTGAATCAGATGATACTCTCTATTTTTGAGTGCAGGGTAAGAAAATGGTGACACTTGTTCTCTATGTTGATGACTTGTTTCTCACAGGTAATGATGAAAACCATAACAAGTCTATGAAGAAGGAATTAAAAGATGGGTTTGAGATGATAGATATTGGACTTCTTCACTACTATCTAGGCATAGAGGTAACTCAAAAAGAGCATAGTATTTTCATTTCACAAACTAAGTATATTTCTGAGCTATTAGAGAGGTTTGGCATGAGTGATTGCAAACTTGCCCTCACTCCCATGGAAAGTAACTTGAAATTGTCTAAGGATGATAGCAGTGCCTTTTTTGATGGCACCACATATAGACAATTAGTGGGAGGTTTGATATACTTGATGACTACCAGGCCTGATATTTCATTTTTAGTTGGAATTTTATCTAGGTTTATGCATGAGCCTAGAGAAATTCATTGGCATGCAGCAAAATGCGTACTTCATTATCTTCAGGGAATAAAAACATATGGCCTTGAATACTGCTGCAATAAGAACTTCAAACTTGTTGGATATTGTGATGCAGATTTTGGTAGATGTGTGGATGATAGAGTGTCAACCACAGGATACACTATGCATATGGGTTCAACTACCATTGCTTGGTGTTGTAAGAAGCAGGATATAGTGGCAAATTCATTAGCAAAATTAGAGTATATTACAGCATGGGATGCCTCCAAACAAATTGTTTACCTTCATCATATTCTTGAAGATCTTTAGGTTTCTTAGTTTGCTCCTACACAGTTATACATTGATAATCAGAGTGCAATCAAGATGTCCAAGAATCTAGTGTTTCATGCCAAAACAAAACATATGGATGTCAAATACCATTATCTGTGAATGCTGGTGGCAAATAAAACTCTTGATCCAATATACTGCCCAACTGTCAATCAGACAACTGATATCTTCACAAAACCCCTTGACAGAATCAAATTTGAAAAATTTAGAAAAATGCTTGGTATGTGTCCAAAGACCTGACATTGGATCATAGGGGGGTTTGTTAGGACTTGTTCCAAAGTCTTAATGTTAGGTTATATTTTTGGTAGTTAATAAATAATTATTGTAAATGGGGCATGCATCTTTTAGTAAAGACACCCCCATAAAATAAACTTAGTTTAATTATTAGGTAGTTTTGATGTTTTATATTTATTAATTATAATTACCTTACGGGTTATTTTCCTATATTTAGTTGGTTATAGGATTAGTTGTTTTTACTGGTCATTGGTAAAAACTATATAACTCCATTTTTGCATTGTAAAAGGGTTAACAGAGTAAAGGCACCCTTATGTACTTGATTGTTTCAAATTAATAAAATACGTATGCACTTGCACTAAGCGGGGACAGGGTTCAACCTATTTTGGTTCTGGAGTTATCAGTAGCCTAATAAAATAATGGAGTAAGATACTATTTACAAGTAATACAAATAGTTAATCTAGACTCTAAATATATTTTGATATTAAATAATGAATATAAGCATGTGCCAAATATATAAAGTAAAACATTAAATATTCTAGTAAAATAAATACAAAAGGGAAATTGTATTTATCTTATACACTAATATGTAGGCATATCTAAGCAAGTCAAGAGTATAAATAGATTATCTGAATATTCTAATCCATCATCAGATTCTAAAAAATTAGATTTTGGCCAACACAAACACTTGTGTCACCATAGGGACACTTGTTTCGATTCTAATATTTGCACTTCAATACATCTATCACATACTAAATACTTAATGTTCACTTAAAATTCCACCTAGGTCTTTCTAGGTTTGATGTCACCTTTCATATTGTGTTTTCCAACTATGCACATAATATTTTGATATCATAATATAGCTCAAAACTCTAACTCTTCACTCTAGGCTAGGTTACCTTATTAATAATGGGTTAGTGGGCTCATGAATTTAAGCTAACCTCAAGGACCCTTTTATAAATGAATGTTGCCTACATATCCAATACTCCAAAATAGGGCCTCATGCATATGTATTTCACCCTTATGTGTTTTCATGTGTATGCAAAAAGGTGAAATACACTATATGTAATTTCATATAAATGTTATAGTTTATAACTTGAAAATTTTGCCCCATGAGATACTATTTGAATTATTTAGACCTATAATATGACTATTCCTACGACAAATATATAAATATGAAAGAATAGGTTAGTTTTTAATACTTGAAAGGTTCCTTTACCAGATGTGTGCTTGGTAATATCTTTAATATGACTTGATTTATACTTGATGATAATGAATGGTTTTTTAATTATATTATATATATATATATATATATATATATATATGTATGTATATTAAATAAAAGTATAAGTAAAAAACCATTCATTATCATCAAGTATAAATCAAGTCATATTAAAGATATTACCAAGCACACATCTAGTAAAGGAACCTTTCAAGTATTAAAAACTAACCTATTCTTTCAATATATATATATATATATATATATATATATATATATATATATATATATTCCCATGTAAGGGTTAATGAAACTTATCAGGCTGACCCTTACATATCGAAAGATATGAAAATTTGAGTGTTTATAAGGAAAAGAAACTTGCATTAGATCAAGGACAGCAACATTGATGTTATTTTCCAAGTCTGAGCACAACTATCTAAGAAGATGGAGATTTTTTTTAAAAAGTGAAGGATATATATCATAATTGAAGTATAATATGGGCTATAGGTGATCTGGGTAATTAGAATATCAAGTCCAAACTATAAGATAAACATTTAGGTCTAGTGGGATGGTGAAGGTAATCTTATTGGATGTAAAGAGGGCATATAACTGAAGGGTGTCTAATTTAGTGATATTTATCAATTGTATAATACTATTTTAATATATAAGTCTAGATTTAAGCATCTACATCTACATGATCTAACACTATTGGATTTTTAATATATAATGTTCTTATCTTGTGCGTAATGGGCATGTGCCCATTCTACACAAGATAAAAATATTATGAGCAATAATCAAGAAGTGATCATTTTATACCCACTCTACATGAGTCTGATATATTAATAATATTATATTTTAAAAATCCAAGTCTTAACTTGTGTAGAATAGGGATGTGCCCATTCTACACATGATAACCATATTATGAGCATTGAGTAAGAAGTACTCATATTATTCTAGTTAATATTATTATATTATTAATATACTTTACCCCTATAAAATTGGAATAATATGTGTATTTCTTACTCAATGCTCATAATATGGTTAACTTGTGTAGAATAGGGATGTGCCCATTCTACACATGATAACCATATTATGAGCATTGAGTAAGAAGTACTCATATTATTCCCATTCTATAGGGGTAAATTATATTAAGAATATAATAATATTAACTAGTGTATATTTCCATTCTACATAAGTTAATTATATTGGATTCTTAATAGATTTTTCATACCTTGTTTAGAATGGGCATGTACCCATTCTACAAAAGATAAAAATATTATGAGCATTGGACAATAAGTGCTCATATTATGCCCCTTTATACACAATACTAGTATATTATGAATATTATAGATTAAAAGTCTAATATTTCAATTATATGAAGTATATTAATCAATTAAGGTATAGTATATTATGTGCCCATTCTACACAATCTAAGAATATTGGATTCTCAATTGATAATATTATTATATTACTAGAATGGGCATGTGTCTGTTTAATTTGAGGTATGATCATATAAAATAGGATAATTAATTACTATCAAACAAATTTAGGACATCAAATTATCCTCACCAAATAAAGGTAAATAATAATTAGGCACAAAAATATGGAAATAAGAAATAGTTTTCCATAAATGAAGGGCACAAAATGACCATATACACATCCAAAGGAAAAATCATTAGAATTTTTTTGTCAAAATAAAATAAATATACCAAATCATTATATATTACTAAATAAGAGTCCATAAACATATTACGTACACATGTAGTACTTGAATAATAACCATAGACTCATATAGTTTCCACTGAGGCTCAAATCATAAAAGAAGACATGATAGAAAGAAGCAAGTCATACAAATAGAGATAATAGGAACACCAGAGAAAACCATGAATATTATATTGGATAATACAAAACAATAATCAATCACATCTCTTGCAAAAGTGCAAAAACTATAGGCAAAATAAAAGTGTCTAGTAGAAGACAAAAATGGAAACATAATGCAAAAAAAGAGAAAAAAATAAATAAAGAAGAATAAAGGCATAAACAAGATAAATTATAATTAAATAAAAATAATTACAAGTATGCGAGAGTAATCAAAAGAATAATATTAAATATTATTATTAATAATTACTAGGTGATACATCATGTTCAACATCGGGGTTCATTTAGAAATGTTGTCTCTCATGGAAAGAAATGTTTAATCCAAATTTCGTGGCCTTATCAATAATTTAGAAATTATTGATTAAATTAATATTCACACATGATGATAGACTCCACACAAGAAAATAATTCAAATTTTAAGCTCTATTTTCACGACATCACTAAGTATTTTCACCATGTTGGCGCATATGGATTCAATTAATAGATTAGTCTCCATCCATTTTTTTTAGCATGTCATTATATGATTTTATAATTATAATTATATTTTACATATTTTGTCCAAAATTGGTTAACCTTAATCATTATTAGGTAGTAATAACTATTTATTTATAAATATCATAAGAATGTGCTCATGTGAATAATGAGGACACTCAGATTTGAATTCTAGTAACATGTGTATGCTTCTTTAGAAAGGATGATAATAATAATGGAATCCAATATAGATGATAAGAAATTATGTTAATAAATGATATGCATTTTCACTTTTTTTACAGGATTATTTAGTATACAAAGTTAAACCACTAATTTTGCCACCCTTATCTCTACTTCTAAGTGTTAAAACTACCAAGATTCTTGGTCTTCTCCTTATTTTCAACCATGTCACAAAAAATTCATTAATATGAGCATCATCCTCTACCATACTTTAATGAAATATACAACTATTTTGATAGATTCATCATCCTCAAATAATTTATTTTCCATGTTATTTCAATTTTAGGGGTTTACATCAAGCCTCCATTTATGAGAGGAAAC
Organism: Torreya grandis; assembly: GCA_037957365.1. Taxonomy (NCBI): domain Eukaryota; kingdom Viridiplantae; phylum Streptophyta; class Pinopsida; order Cupressales; family Taxaceae; genus Torreya; species Torreya grandis. Next base: position 467,519 of record JARHVA010008209.1, read on the forward strand.
CTATTTCATGATCTTGTTGCTTCCCTTGACCTAATATTGTCAACCTTCTACACCCTACACTTCATTTTCAGTAAATCATTGAGAATTTACTAACCATTGGCACTAAGGAACTTAAATAAATCTAGGTGTATCAACCAAACAAATAGGAAAAGGAAATTTCTATGAGCTATGGAAGATATAATTTTTTTGATATAGAGATAGGTATTAATGTCAAATTAGGACTACTAATAACTAAAAATAAATTCACCACCTCATCAATCATTTCTCACCTTCAATAAATTAAAGCAAAAAATTAATGAATATCTTGATCGTCACTCCAGTAGGTCCCTTAATCATAATATGAACTCCATTCCACCTTTGAATAAAATAAAATCTTCCTCAAGAGTTAATCTAATGGCTAGTTTTCTCCCTAATAAAACATGTAAGAAAAAGAAACCTACATGTTTCCATTATAGACACTATTGTATGATAGAGTATATAGATCATCCACCAGACCAACTATCAATTCATTATATTCTCATTGGTCCAAATATGAAAATGGACCATGTCATCATAAAGTATAACATGTGAAATATTTTTTCAAGAATTTTACAAGATCCTAACTTGAAAAGACACTCTAGGTGAATACTACACTCGCAAGATGCACTTTTTAATCACTATACATGAAAAGAAATCAAACTTGAGAAAATATAAAAAATATGATTACAAATAATAATTTTCAGTTCTTTCTAATGTGATAATAATATTTAGTTTCTTTATCTTCTATTATTATAATCCTTTAGATTATTTTTAGTATATTAGTCATGTTTTATTATTTCCTTCTTAAAATATTCAAGTATTATGCATTCTCAATTTAAATCTTTTGGAAAGTTGTATTTCCTAAAAATGTATAGGTTTAATTTTGGTCAGTTTGTTGAATTAATAATATGTATTCAAATATTTTAATAGGTTGTACCTAAAAATATGAATATATCATATGGATTTTTGAATTACGTGTTAATTACATTATTCTTTGGATGTTTAAATAAAAATAAATGGGGCTTGGTGCATATCCTAAAGAGATCAATATGTGGCTCAAGCTAAATAATAGATATAATGTGGTGGTTACAAATTCAATTCCATGAATCAAGGAAATAGAAAATTGGGTTCCAATTCCATGACCAAGTAGGTTCCTAAATGACATATTAAAAGAGGGAGAGAGAATGGGGAAACCATTTATGTTGAGATTCCCCTAAATTTTTCACCCATGCTATGGGCATGAGTTCCTAAGGATGTTGTCATACTGGATTATATTTTACCAAGTTATAGTTGAGAAATTATTCTCATGTTTATGGTTAATAATGATATTTAGACAAAATAAAGTATTATTAATAGATTTGATAATATAGATTAATGAGAATGTTTTTTATCAAATCTTCAATGATATATGGTGGTAAATTGAGTAATTTATCTATTATAAGCATTTAAATAATTATTTATTTCTTATATTCATGAAATCAAAGCATTCATGTTATGAATGAACCCCTTGTGATGTTTTCTTATATTAATTATATGAATTAGTATTATACATGACAACTATAGGACCACATTATATGATCAAGACCCACTTCATTTAAAATTGGACCATGTTCAACTATTGGCACATTTAATTTAAAAATTAAAGTAAACTAATGAAAAACCAATTATGAAATAATAGGAATTTTAATCCAAACTAGTTGGAATCCAACAATGGTTAAATTATAATCCAATAACACTAGCTAAAACCAATCATAACAATATTGGAATTTGAGATCCCACTAGTTAAAAAATAATAATAACAATATAAAAATTCAATTTCAACAATAACATAAGGTTATAATCATACCTTGGTATTATACATACACATATATACAAAATATGAAAATAAAAGCAATCAGAAGGCATAGACATAGGGAACATAGGCAACAATGTACCATAGATGAGGGGCACAAAATGGGCACACACACATCCAAGGAAAAATCATTAGAGATGTCTATGCCTAAAATAATTAAATAGAAAGGAAAAATAGTTTAAAACCTTCAAATTGTCATCTATTTTTGAATAAGAGTCCATCTACATATTGAATACATAGGAAGTAGAGGAATAACCATAGACTCATGTAAAAACCCCCAAGGATCACATCATAAAATAAGACACAATAAAAGAATAAAATCCACAAAAATAAAAATATAAATATAAATAAAGATCACATGAACACCATACATAATTATGGATATCATATTGGCCAAAACACAATAAAAAGCATTTCTGGATCTTGTAGGACTTTAGAAAATATAGGCCAAATAAAAGTGGTGAGTATAAGAGAAGACATGACAACATGAACAAGAGTAAAATGACAAAAAAATAAAAGATGAAGAAGAAAGGTAGAAAAATGAGAAATTAGAACAAGATAAAAAGGAAAAATAAGAATCGATGTCGAAATAGAAAGCCTAGAAGATATTAACAGTAAGGAAAAAAGAGGGAAATAAAAAAAAGATAGATAAGAAAAATAAAAAATTGAAAAAGAAAGGGTATAGAAAGAAAGAAGAGAAAAATAAAGGGTGGAAAAAGAGAAATTAGAAAAATATGAAACCAAGAAAAAATAAGGTGGAAGAAAAATCCATCCACAAAGTAGAAGCAGATAATAAAAAGAAGGCAAAAATAAGAGTTGTCAAAAAAGTAGTAGATAAATAGAAAAAGGAGGAAGCATAAACTGTCAAACAAATAGAGGTAGAAAAAAATAAAATGGCCTCTAAATAAATTATGTGTTCATTGATCCTTTGTATTGTATTTACTCTTATAAATAAATTGTATGGATATCATTACAATATTAATATCATATGTTTCTTTGAGTTTGATAAATGTTATTATGCATAATATATTAATTTAGAGCTCATATTAATCTAAAGTAAAAATAAAAAATACTCTCATTAATTATAAAGGTAAACCTTATAATCTTAAAGTGATATCATGACATCAAACATCTATATACATAATTTATGGTATTGAAAATTATTCGTGATATCTCATTGTATAGAATAAAGAAAAATAGTCATAAAGAAAAGATGAGACTTTTGACACTTTGAATGTAACATCATATTTAATTTTATTAGTTAATTTAATGGAGAATATATCCATCCATCCATACTCAGATAACAATCATATACTTGAGTTCTATCTTCGATAGTGTTTTGTAGCATCCCATAGAGTAAAATAGTGAAGAATAGTCATGAAGAAGAGATGAGTCTTCTAAAACTTTGATAGTAATAATATTTAGTTCTATTATTTAATTTAAGTGATAATGGATCCATCCATCCATATTCATATTCATACCATGTACTTGAGCTATATCTGAAAAACTTGTATATGATATATAATAGTTAGGGGGACACCGAGTTAGCCAATAAAATTAAAATAAGCATACACATTAAGTTTGGAGTTCATAATAATCTAGCCAAATGTCATGTACATTTTGTTTATTAATTACACATATTAGAAGTTAAAACACTACTTATAGTTTAATTACATCAAAATTATACTAAAATTAAATGTAACACAAATCGCCACATATCTTGGTTTTGAAAACCAAAAACTTAACAATAGCTTATTGAATATCAACTAATAATTATATATTTGAGTGAATCCATATTCAAATTTAGAACTTTTAATATGGGATGTCATTTAGAATATTGATGGTTTTAAAAAATATTATTACAAAGGCCACTTACATAGCATGTGAATATTATGAATATCTTAGATCAACTTATGATTTTAATTAGATTTTATAGAATAATAAACTACTTATACTCTTTGATGTTATTAAAATATTTGAGAAATATTGAACAATGAAATGGATTGAGACTTATTTTTGCACAAAGTTTGAAAAATGAATATGAAAATGGTCAAATTAAAGAAGAAACCACCTATTCATAATCTTAATATGCATTAATTATGGGCTTACTCATACAAATAAAATTCATTTACTTTAATAGTTCTATGCTACTAGGATAAATCTTCATCGCTAATCTTCCATCCTTTAAATCTCAACAACCTAATAATTTATATTAATAGAGTTTATAAAATTATAATAATTTGTGTGAAATATATAATAAAGCTTGAACAATGAAAAAACTGAGAGTATTACTTATAAAAAAAACCTTAAACAATGAAGATGTAAATGGTCAAATGAAACAAGAAGGTGCCAAAGCCTAATTTCCAAGATACATTAATTATATTCATTTTCTATGTTCACTTTCTCTTGTATTATTTTTTTCTTCATATGACTACTAAATATGCTTTCTCACTCATTATATGACTAGTGCAAGTTCAAAAACAAAACAGCTATATATTTTTTTTCTCATAACACACATTTAAGCTTGTACAATCAATATTTAAAATGTGTATATGGAATATGTGATAATTGTAGTATATCAATCCTAGAAAGATTTTTAAAATGTTAGTATTAGGACTACTTAATTTTAATAGCTAGTTAATATGATAATTTATCACTCTCATTTTATTAATGAGTTTAAGGCCATCAAGAGTAAGGTTATACCTAATTATTTATCACTCTTCCATGATTTATCCATTAAAAATGAGCACAATACAATGACATTCATCGTACCCATGCAATCATTTTGAGAAAGGCACTTCATGAATGACCCACCTATATATCACATTAAAAAAAAGGCACATGACAATGTCATTCATCATACCCACCCCTACATTTTATCTCCTTATTTGTAGTTGACTTGTTTTTTTTTTATTAATTCATGTCATGGTTATGTTGCACATTTCACCATTCACAACTAAATGATTTTATCCACATAAAAAATATCTTTTAGGGTCCCATTTGTGGAAAACAAAAAAAATAGAGAATCCATGTTTCTTATATATATATGAGAATATATTTCCCTGAAGGCATTTTGAAATTTATTTAAAATTTGTATTTTTATAATATGAATAAATTATTTTTTAAATTTTTTTATAAAAAAACATAATTTATAGGACAAAATAATTGTGATCAATTTGTTTTGTGTATGAATAATTTTTTAATATTGAAATTAGGTTATACTTCTAATTTTTAAGTTGCATATTTTGTTTTATTTGATTTATTAGGATTTTATATATTTTTTAATTAATAATGTCAAAATTTGTGATTCTTTTATTTTTTTTGTGTTATAATAATGTTTTTGTATAGAAATAAGTGTGTGGTTTATTTTTATGTAATTAACCCAAATTAATATTTCTATATAAGGATCAAGATTAATATTTATAAACCATCCCCTGGTAGTCTAATACATCTTATTTTTCACTTTATAAGATTTTTAAATTTTAACTTATTTTTATAATATAAATACATTTAAACAATCTGTACTAAATCCTTTAGTTTCACTTTTTAAGAGCTTTAAATTGTAAAAGTTTATTTTTATAATATAAATATATTTAAACATTAGGTACCAAAGCCACATCAAGGCATTTATTTAAATATGTTTTTCCTAAAATTTGAAGGGAAATGTTGAATGTATAATAGTCATAATTTTTTCCCTAATGCCAAGGTCACCCATAAAATTTAACTATCATATGGAAGATAGCCAAAATTTGATGATTGACCATGCTTATCCTAAATTTGTTTTATGACTATTATCTAATCAACATTTCCGTTAAATTTTTTATATAAACAAGATGGAGTTTCAATTTATATTTAGGATACCATTAAGATATATTTATAATTAGATAATCAAAACTGTATAGGAGTTGAAGGAAACAAAGAGCTATCAATACTCAATATTGTAAATATTTTGATCATAAATGACAATTAAAAAATAAATTGAGACCATTTTAATTTTCATGGTGTTATGTGTCCCTTATTTAAATTTCTGAGTGCCACATGGTAGAACATAACAATATCATGAAAAATTGACACTATAATTTATCAGTACATTCCATGCACATCTTATGATTTGGATAAATGACATTGAGAGAAACATATCATCATTGCATAGAATCTCATTATCTTAAACTATTATTTTCATCCTTTACTAATTTTAAACATTATGAATGCACTGAAGTGTGATATTATGATTTGTGGTATCATCATGCAAATTCACATTGTTATAGAATTTTATTATCATTATTACCCACTTCAAAACTTATGAATGAGTTGAAGTGTGATATCAACACATTTAACATCAATGTAAAAAGTCACATTATCACATACTTTTATTATTTGTATATTTGAGTTGAAATGTGTGAGGCCATGAGATTAATACATGTGGATAAATACCTTACAAAAATATTTTGAGACACTTGTAAATTGGCTAAACTTAACCTTGTATTGATGCTCATAGGTGAAATAATTAACCTCTAGACCTACCATGCCACCTAGACTGCAAACACATGAATTGAAGAAGCCTGGATTATTAATTGATAAAATTATTATAGACCTATTTAAAATGAGAGCATGCCTATCTACATAGGTATAGTATATTAATAATATTATTTATTATGTATCTAATATTCTTATCTTGGGTCGAATGGGACATTGTTGAAATATAGTCCTCACTACCTTAATAGCTTATTTATGTAGTATGGACACCTTGAATTATTTTTGTAGAATCCATCTATCCTCCAAGTCAATTAGATGAAAATTTATTTCTCAGCCAATTTATTTGGGACACATCTTGGTAAGTGGAAAGGTGATAATATTTCTCCTTATACTCTAATTAATGTGTGGTTAGTGTACAACCAATAATCACCATATGATTGTTAATAACTCCTTACTTTCTTGGATAGCCATGGAATAGGCTTCATATTAATATCTTGATACACATGTAATAAAAATTCATTATCTATGTTTTTTATGTATAATGCATAAACATGTGAATATGAAGAATGTCAAACTATTCGCAAATCCTTTCATCACTTCTGAGAGTCCATGTAGGTGACCTTGGGAAACTCATGGTATCAAAAACAACATCAATAAAGTAGAACATAATACTTATGATCTTTGAAGGGAAAAACATTGACATCACTATTCTCCATCATGACTTTAACCTTTTCTTAAATGTCTATTTAATGATGGAATTCCCCATGTAGAGCTAGTGTATCAAAATCTATGGGAGATACTATTAAAATAAATTGATGGATTTAATAATGGAATTTTCAGAAGTGCCAAGAGAATAAAGAGATTTGGATATTTATTTTTTGTTGGTATCATGTCTAAAAATGGTATTAAAATTGATTTTAGACCATATAATTCTAGTCATGAGGTATCTATCCAAAGTTAGTAATTAAAAAGGTATGATAATTAATTATTTCCTAATGGTATGTGATGGTCAACATTCCATTTGAATTTGATTTTGTGACCTTTGTCTTCACAAGAGCATTCCTCAATAGGTGTTAATTTATTTTAGTTTATTAGAAGATGAGTAAGCTCTTTTTTAATGTTTATTCCATTCATTAATGCTACATGAACACATTTATGTAGTGTTATGTGTTTTTTCATAAGTCATGAGTGTCGTGGAAATATATGTCACTATCACATTATCACAACCCTTTGTAACCAATTATTTCATAATTAATACATGCAAAGATGATAGGTGAAGACACATGGTGGATTGTTTCTCCACAACACATTATGATACTATGTAATTTGTTGTGAGTGACCCTAAATTGGTGTGAGTTGATGTGAACACAAAATTTTAGGATTATCATGACATGTAGGCTTACCATTGTCAATTTAACAAAAAATAAAGTTTCTTTCCACTTTGACCTTTTAGAATTTTGTTAGCATCATATAAAATATAAGTGAAAGCTTTGTAGGTAATTTTAAAATAATATACTTAGGATTTAATCAAAATCCATGCTTTTCATGTTTTAAGAAAATAAGTGGGTTTCCATTTTAATTATGAAAATGGGGGTGTGTTGGCTATAAAAAAATTTATTCCTTAAATTTTATCTTTTGGGGATCCATTCATGGGAGAAAACATATAGAGTTATTCAAGTTATAGATTATACAGTTTAAAAATCTATTTTTAATTAAAATCATTTAGAGAATCCATGTTTCCTATATGAATAAATGAAAGTTTAGAATAATGAATATGAAGTAATGTATTTTATATGACTATATTAATATGATTGTGACCAATTTGTTTGGTTTAAAATTAAAATTTTAAGATATCTAATTAGGTTATATTTGTGTTATATTTATTTATTGTTAATGTGATATTTTTTTTAAATAGTTTTTTTGGAAATTAAGTTTTTTAATTTATATATGTGAAAAATTATGATACTTTTGTAAAATTTTAGGAGTATTATTTAAATTTTTAATAAATAAAAAAATGTTTAGTTTTAATATTATCAGTAATTGAGTGTTTTTTGATCCCTCACCCATCCATTATAGCCAAATGATATTACAAAAAACCATAGAATTATCAGGTTAACATCCATGATAGGACAAGATGAGGATCAAGTCCTCAAAACTAATATATGAAAAAAATAAAATCCTCTGGGATTATTAACCAACAATAGTAAAGAGGCAAACCTAACTAACCAAATGACCAAACCCAAAAATTGAGAGACATGTCACGATAAAAAAAATCACCATGCTCAATATAAATGGTGAAAACAATACCTTTGGGTGATCCTATAAAATAAAGTGGTATCATGAAGAGTTCTAAGCACCATGGAAACCCTATGGTAGCATTAAGATCCATGAGTATCAAGAGTCCTAAGTCTTAAGCTTGGGAATACAATATTCATGGAACACCCACCACCCCATTGATGATGACCCATAATGATCATTACACACCTATATTCACTAATAGTAGCTACCAGATCTATTTTAATGAATTTATTGCTTATTATGGAAAAGAAAAAATAAATATGGGTATGTTTGAAAAACTTAATTGATAGTGTGTGCATTGAATTAGAAGATTGTGAAGATCTCCTCTTTGGCTTGGGAGGATGACCTATAGATAAGAAATCACTAAAGAAAATTCATTCATTATAAAAATAGTTGAGTGGATTGCCTAGAGATAACTAGATCCCAAAAGAGAGAGCTTCCTTAACGGTTGCCAATTCACATGTTTTAAACAATTAAGTTTATAAATAGAATAGACAGTACTTGCATCAATGAATCAAAAGGTAATGAAACTAAATAAAAGAGTGCTTGATAAGAAATATGATAGAAATAATTAAATTATCAAAAAACTAATCAATACTATTACTAGAGGGTTGGAGTATGCTTTAGAAAATATAAAAGGGGTTTGTGAATAGGTAGGAACATAAAAAATTATGTTTGATTAGGTATAGGTAGGTGAAATTAGCTTGCTAGTTTCTAGTACCATAGTAACCATTAGTAGTTGAGATGATTGTTGATATTTAAGTTGATCATCGATGGTCAAGCTAACTATCGATAGTTGGGTAGACCATTAATGATTAACACAATCATCGATAATTACTGTGTCTAGATTTGGGTTAGTAAACTGTTAATTGATGAGATATAAAAGATGGATTCTAAGAGATAGGTAAGCTATGGGATGATTTCAAAATGGAAATAAAGTAGATGAATATTGAGAATTAAGTACTTATCTTACCAGAATTCAATTAGGTGGATGGTTGAGGTAGTTAGCCTATTGGTGGAATCTAGCTTAACTCTGATAGAGTAATGGTACTTGAAGGCTTCATAAAGAGGAAGTGGTAAATTGACTCTCTGATAGATTGTTAAATTGTTGATGACAATTGATCTACAAAAAATAAACTCCTAGATATATAAGATATTAATGCTAATTATAGATGATTTTTACCTCCCAGCTTGTCTCTTCTTATATGCATAAGAAAGAGGTGGAAGTGAAGGTTCAACTAGGTTGTCTAATTTTATAAATTATCCATGCAAAGACTCGTAATAGGATTTAGACAAACTATAATTAGAAATTTAAAGTGGATAGTTTTCATGCTTTTGGTTAGGGAGGAGGACCCTGACTGTCGATGGTCAGGATGACCATTGACAGTTACCCTGATCGTTAGTGGTCAAGTGTCAAGGGGTAAAAAGGGCTAAAAAACAAGGTTAAGCTAATTAAGTTAAACTAATTATAGGTGATATTTATTATGTTTTAGAGGGTTATATTTGTCTTGAGAGGGTCCAAAGGTGGTCAAGGGATATATCAACATTCAAAATTATGGTGTGTATATTTATAGTGTCTACATTTTGCCCCTTTTTGTTATGTAACTTGAGTAAATAAGCTACAAAATAGAAACTGATTACTAGGTTGAAGGTCTATTGATTGCCCTGAGTATGGGAAGAAGTATTCCCCCTTAATTCAAGAGGTGATAAGGTAAAAAACAAATTAGGTACATGTTTGACAAGGTATGTGAGGGTGAGGATGAAGGTAGATGATAGGTTAGGCATGAGGGCATAAATAAGTGCATAAAGTGAGATAATGGGTGTGATAATCAAGATCATGCAAAGACAAAGTTACCATATTTGAAAATAATAAAGGTTGTTCAAAGGGACAAGTGACCAGTGTATTACATGATTGTATGTAGGTGAGGTAGTTGGGTATACCTATTAGTCTCCTAGACAAGTTTAGTGTTTTTAGTGGGTATCCAAGGTAGGAAGTACTACTATGGAAAACATAAATAGGTCAAGTGTTGTGGGTATCTTAGGTAAGAAGTGATCCGAAAAGACACATATGGGTATGGTAAGCATAAGGTGGTGCAAATTTAAAAGGTTAGAAATATGGCAATGTTCTCACTACAATATAAAGACTAGGCATAAAGTTTCACAAAAAGTAGGTTAGTTAGGCTGAAATGGACAAACAATGAGGTGACAAGGTGGTTAGGGTGGGTGGTGAAGGTTGTATCCAAAAGGTTCAAGTTTATGGTTTATGGTTGGTTTTTTTAAGAGAATATGCTTCTAAGCTAGTAGGGTTTTTATGGGCAACTATATTTAGGTAGTCAGGGATAGGTGGTGGATCAACATACTTAGTAGGTGGATAGGCACCAGGTTCCAATGGTGATCTAGGAGGTAGTGGTGTCCCTAGGGCATAAATATATCTAGATAGGTATATGAATATTATATATCATTTTAATTATGGCCTATGAGTTCATGTAGAGAGATGTGCATTTTTGAGAAAGAGACTTGTCTATCTATAAATACATATTTTTTTATACTGTGGTTACTTGACTTATGAGTTTTATATATATATATATATATATATATATATATATATATATATATATATATATATATATATATATATATATATGATCTTTATGTTCATGGTTTTATGGTTTCATGGTTTGATACTGATGATTAATGCTTATGATGTGATTCTTATATGTGATCACAGATTATGTTTTTGTTATGGATGTTTAGCTTAGGCATGAGATGGTTTGGATTTGTGGCTTTCTTTATGACATGCTAAATCTTAATGTGTATATACTACATTAGTAGACTTTAGACATTTGGTGGAAAAATGGTTAATTGTTTGAATGTTAATGGATGCTATTTCTTTATGACATTGGTCATGGTTATGGTTTTCATTATGGTTATGCTTATGACATGCTCATATTTTTAATGAGTATTTAGATTTTATTATGTGTAGACATGTTGACATTGACTACATTGTTTATGAATGTGATGTTTATATTTATGGTATGGTAATTTACATGGTTATGGTTATGTTTATGGTTCTTTGTTGTTAGTGTTTATGATAGAATACATGATAAAGCTTAATTATCAACACTATATGGGAGAGTAGAGAATATAATCTAGAGGTGAAAGCCATAAATAAAAATATCAACTAGTCATGATAGGGTAAGAATAGGGTATGATGTTTCTTTATTGACAAGGACTAAAAAAAACTAAATTTGGATTGACTTAATGAACATAAATCCTTCAAATGGTTTCCATTAGTGTTCATCAGTTGGAAAAAGAGGTGTCTTGAGCACATAATGTCAAGTAAGCTCAAAAATACATTACATATAGGGGATGAGTGAAAATGGAACTTTCTTGTGAGAATAACATGCCTCCTATATAGGTGTCTAGAGAGTTAGTATAAATAAGACTATACCAAGCTATGTGGACTGATCGATGTGGGAAGTCTACTTGTGGAAGCTGATTATTGCTTCTACCTTATTATGTTATCTTGAGAGCTGATTTTGGATTTCAAGATTATTTTGCTTTTGTTTTGATTGTGATAATGGGTATTCTAATAATTATTATATATAGAAAGTTGATCGATGTAGGAAGCTTCTAGTAAATTACTATACTTGTGACAAATGCTTACTCAACCATCCTTCAAGGGAGTGGTCTAACTGTATGTGATTTATTTAAATGATATTGATATCTATCCTTTGAGGGAGTAGTCCACCTTATGTTTTTTTAATTACAAAGAGGTTTTTAATAATTGTCCCTTAAGGAAGCAGTCTGAGAATTCTAGGAATGACCCATGATTACCAATGATAGGAATTTTGTTATTTTGCTTTGATTTTTTCTTGACATAGACTTGTTTAATCTAGCTTAGGGGTTCATCTTTATGAAATAAAAACTAAAAGAATAAGAATATTTATTAGGTATGAATAGGTTTGGGTGAAAATGACTATAGGAATCCATTCTATGAAGGTGTGGAAATTACCATGAGAACCATTCCATGGGTAGAGCCATGGTGCCTATTGTTCAAGATTAGGATATGTCAGTGATAGATAATCACATAATTCCTTTTTAATTGATTGTCCCTAAAAAAGGGGGATAAATGTGGGTAGATAACAAGGGATGCACTTAATTTAAACAAAAGGTGATCTCAATCCTTTTTAGCAAAAGAATTGGCATATATGCAAAGCATTGAGGGGCTCAAGTTTTGGGTGGCCTTCAAGAAAAGATAATTGATAAGCTCCTAACTTGTACTTATGGGTTATAATATAAGGTCCAAGCCAATTGAAAGCAAACTTGCCCTACTTGATTTTCTCTATATTAGTGACACGTTTATTTTCCTTTAGGATACGATCTCTAATGTTGAACTCTCACACTTTAAGGTGTTTGTTATAGGCACATTTGATATGCTCTTGATAGATATGAATATGGGTGAGATTTGATAGATGATGCTCATTAAGTAACTCTAGATGGTATATATGATGCTGATAGTAATCATACCTCAAAAGAAACTCTTGTAAAGATATGCAAAGGGAAGGGATTTGGACTTCAAGAGGTAAGACAACCTCTGCTCCGAATGTAAGAGAAAATGGGGTGGAATATATAGGTGTTATAATGTTGGTATGATATGCCCATAAGGTGAATAGGATGTCCAAATGCCTATCTTGACCTAATGTATTAACCATTTTAGTTACCATGTTATTAAGAGTTTTGTTAGAGGCTTCTGCCTATCCATTCTCTTGAGGGTGAAGGGTGAGGAGAAATTTAACTTAATGTTGAATGTGTCACATATACCTTGGACTTGATTATTATTAAATGATTTACCATTATCAGTGATAATATTATGAGGAACATCAAAGTGACAGATAATGTGATGGTTGATAAAGTTGAAAATCTTCTCCTCTTTGGTTGAGACTAGAGGAATAGCCTCTACCCACTTGGTAAAGTACTCAATTTTGGTGATAATCAAATGGTTTAACTATGATGAATAGGGATTATAGTCCCCAATAAGGTCTTGATCCCATTATGAAAAAGGACAAAAATTAATAGAGACATGAATGTTATGGCTAGGTGTATGATGTAAATTAGCATGTTGTTGAAACATAACACACTTTTTCACATAATCATAGCAATATTGGTTAAGGGTAGGCAAGTAATAGACAAGATGGAGGATATGCATAGCTATAGAAAGGCCACTAAAGTGTCCCCCACATATACCATCATGTGTTTCCTTGATAGTGTGGGAGGATTCATGACTATGTAGGCAATAGAAGAGGAGGCCATCAAATACATGTTTATAAATAATTCCTCCCATAATGGTATAACATGAGATACTCTAGATAAATGATATTTGAGCATTACTAGGGAGGCAAGAAGGAACTATGTTAAGGTTAAAATAGTTGAAGGTTTATTGGTAACAAAGGTCAAGTTGGGTCTCCTTGACATTGAAAATGGTGGGAAAAATTGGTTTTATATAATATGGTTAGGTAAGCTTGTGGATAATGATAGATAGATTAGAATCTAAGGGTGTAGATAGTATTTGAGAGGTAAGGGAATCTATGGTGTCAATGAAATTATTGGTAGATCATGGGGTTGACTAGATATGATAGTGTTAAAATAATGCTAGGAGTTCATCAACTAGTTGTATATACTATAGGAAAACATCATTATTACACTCTTAAGAACCATTGATTTGATTGACCATAAGTTGGGAGTCACAAAAGATATTGATTGTTTTGACTTCAAGGGCTAAGACAGTTTGAAGGCTTATTATTAGCGCTTCATACTCAACCATATTATTGGTATATTGAAAGTTGAGCTTGAAGGACAAAGGAACAAGTTCACCATCAAAGGGAATAATTATGATACTTGCTCCCCCACCATAATGAATTTTTGATCCATCAAAGAACATAGTGACTTGATAGGTGAAATATGCTTGAGATATGGTCACAATGGACTCATCGGGGAAATCAAGAGGAGGAGGTTGATTATCTACTAATGGTGCTTCAGCCAATTAGTCAGTAAAGACTTGCCCCTTAATTGACTTATACTATAGGAACTCAATGTCAAAATCTACTAAGAACATGATCCATTTGGCCATACACTAGTTTTGATATATCTTAGAGTGTATGTACTTGAGTATGTTAGTGTGAGTTATGACATACATTTTATGATTAAGAAGGTAGTGGCAAAGTTTGGTGACCACAAAGACTAACTCTAAACAAAGTTTCTTAGTATGAGTGTACCAAGTATCATACTCTATGAGTGTGTGACTAATATAGTACATAGCTTGTTCTTTATGCTTTTCATCTTAGTGAGCCAACATTTCCCCTAGGGAATTGTTATTGGTATAGATATATAGGTATAAAGTTTGGCTATATTTAGGAGGGATAAGGATAGGTGGTGATAAAAGGTACTCCTTGAGTGAATCAAATGCCTTTTGAAAATCTCTATTCCACTTGAAAGAGACATCCTTATTCAAGAGGTGGTGGAAGGGTTAGCACCGGTCTAAAAGCTAAAAAATGAAATGATGAATGGATTGAAGCTTCCTTTAAAAGCTTTAAAGTTGCTCAAGGTTGGTAAAAGGGAACATGTCTAAGATTGATTTGATTTTAGTGGGACCGAGTTTGATTCTTTGAAGGGAGATAATGAATCCAAGAAGCTTTCCTTATAAGACACCAAAAATGCACTTCTTGGGATTAAGATGGATATGATAGTGGATAAGGTGCTTGAAGATGATCTTAAGAATAACCAAGTGATCCATTTATAGTTTGTATAAGGTCATGAAAATGTATTTCATGGCATGTTGGTAGGTTTCACCAACATTATTTAACCTGAAAGGCATGATTCTATAATAAAAGATCCCCCAAGGGGTGTTAAAGGAAATTTTATGTTGGTCTTTGAGAGAAATCAAGATATGGTTGTATCCTTAGAATTTCTCCATGAGAGATAAAATCTCATGGCTAGATGTAAGATCAACAAGCTAGTCGATACCAAGTAGAGGAAAATCATCTTTGGGGTAGGTGAGGTTGAGCTCATAAAATTCCACACAAATGTGTAGTCCCCCTATGGCTTTAGTGATAGTTATAATATTTGAAACCCATTGGAGGTAGTCAATAGGTTAAATGAAGTTGAAAAATAGGAGATCCTAAAGCTCTTATTTGATGAGAAGGGATATGTGACGATGAATGCATCAAATTTTTTGCTTAACAGAATTAGCATCATGATGAGTGATTATGTTATGGGTAGCAATGGTAGGGTCAATACTAAGCATATCACTATAAGACCAAGTGAATGTTATGTTATGGTCTTGGAGGAAAGAGGGGAAGTCTAAAAGTTCCTTGGTATTTAATGATTGGTTGATTTTGACAATATAAGGGTTATTTAGAGTATCCAAGTTGATATCCATGGTGGATTCATTCAACATGGTCAAAGTCTTGAGGGGAAGGGATTTGTGGATTGAATAATTTAGGGCACCAAGGAAGGTGAGGATAGAATCATCATCTTGACACTGGATAGCATTAATGATAGGAGAGTCTTCTCTTATCATTTTAGGATGGATCAAAGGAATGGTTATGATCACCCCATCCTTTTGGTAAGTCAAGGGTCTAAGGGTCTGAGTGTGATGATGTCATCATATTCACATGCAAGTAGAGGTGAGGTCAATGAGGAAGGGTAATCCTCCTCAATAATGATAAGGGAGGGTTTTTTGGCTTTCTTCTTATTAGGCAAGATGAAATTGAGTCCATTCTTCTCATGTGGCTTCCAAGTTTTGATGGTGACTAATTCATGTGGGCCATGCCTATATCATCCAAGACCAAAACCTTTTTAAGCATACCAATGCAGGTATGTCTTAACAAAACTTGGTTTATCGAGCTAAGAGAAACCAATGGTGAATCATCAAGGTGAAAAAGAGGTGGTAGAAGAATTAAGGGATTTGTTGAGTCCCCCATAGACAAAATAGGTCTGACAATTGGGAGGTCTTAAGAGAATGACATTTCTAGCATTGGGGTCATAGCTTAGTCGGTTGATGAGTTTCCCATACTCATGAGGAGTAGGGAGAGTGTCAAGAGTTAAAAGGTGATACTCCCCTAGTGAAAGGTGATGGAATGTTGATTCTAAGGGATCGATGGTGGGGATTTGGTGTGAAGGTATAGAGAAGCTATTTGATGCCTTATCAATAGAAGGGCATATGATATCCACTTTAGTGGTTGAAGGTTGGGTTTTAGCTATCAAGGGTGTGTTAGATGGGGGTATAAGGACATTTTTAGGCTGATAAGTCATTTTGCATGTCAATAAATGACTTGGGTCATCTTGAATGGTGATGACTCGGCCTTCATGTTTAAACTTATTGTAATGATGGAGGGTAGAGGGAACACAACCCAAGAAGCAGATCTAGGGTCATCCCAATAAGATATTATATTGAAATTCACCTTTTACAACATATAATAGTTTAGGGAGTGTGTGGGGTCCTACATAGATATGAAGGATAATAGTTCCCAAGGTAGTGCTAATGAAATCATTGAAGAAGTGAAGAATAGTTGAGGATTTAGACATGACATTATGTGGTAAGTTGAGTTGGTCATAGGCATGAGAGGAGATGATTTTTATGCTAGCTCCCCTATCAATCATGACCCATTTGATGTGGGTTTGGTTAATGTATTCATTCATAAAGAGGGGGAGATATAGGTCCTTAAGATGGATGGTAGGTATTTATAAATCCTTAAAGGTAACAAGGTTGGAAATCTAAAGGGCATCGATAAAGGCAACTAGAGGTTAGGGATCATTGGGTTGGACCTAAATAAATTTTAAAGCCTCTAATAGTGCTTGGTGATGGTAGGGAGAGGTATATATTAGCTCATATAAGATCATTTTCACTGGGTCTAATGAATTTGTTTGAGGTTAACTCTATTGATGGATTATAAAGGGTTAGATTGGGAGGCACCTAAGATAGATACCTTGGGTTTGGTAAAGGATGGAGATAGTTAGAATTTTGAAGAGGGGTATGTCTAAGGAGTGGATAACTTAGCCTTCCCCTTATCCTTTTGTTTTTCTCTTGTGACCATGTTGATGGTATGGATAGAAGGAGAGCTAGAGGATTAGTTAGATTCATCTTCACTCTAAGATGAGAGTGGAGGAGTATGTGAGTGTTAGGTAGGGATTGTGGGTGGTTGGATAAGTATGGGGCTAATATGAGGTTCATTTGTTAATAGATCATCCTCATTGTAAAGCTAGTGGATAATGGTTTAGAGAGCCTTACAATTATCTATGTCATGATCAGGGGTTTTATGATAAGCAAAAACTTGGTGATCATTGTACCAAGTGGGTATTAAATCTAAAGGGTCAAAGGGTCTCATGGGAGGTAAGGTTAAAAAAGAGGTTTAAAATTACCTACACAGGATGGCCAAGTAGGAATTAGCTAAAGGTGGTAAAGGTATGGTGGCCTTGGCTTTGGTTGTTGAGGTAGAAGGTTTCCTAGAAATGGGTTTGGAAGTAGGTGTTTTAGATAAGGTTGTACACTTGGTTGATGGTTGAAATTTAAGAAAGGAGGTTGAGGTGCTAGAGGTAGAAGATTTCAAGGTAGGTAACCTAAAGACTATATGTGTGGTGAAAAGAGGTACATAAAAGAGAAATTATGAAGGTGTCACCAAAAGAAGTGGTGGGGATTTGGTAAAGGTAACTAGTCTCATATTTAAGGTAGAGGGATGAGGCTGTAAGATGGAGGGTAAGGTTGAGGGAGGCAAAATTTGGGCCTTCCAACCTTTGTGTGGGTTTTCCTCTTTCGCTACTTTGGTCTGGCATTTGGCTGGTGGGTTAGGAGGGGTTAAGTCCACTTTGATATATGGGTGAGTAAGGTTTAGTGTAGGGAGGATACCAAAATTCTTGGTAGACCTAGTTGGTATGATAGGAGAAGGCTTAGTCACTTGGGTCTTGGTTGGATTAAGTGATTGGGGGTTAGTCAATTTGGTGGAGGTTTTAGTTGGTTGGCTAGAGGGTTTGGTAGTTTGGGTAGATATGGTAAGGGGTTGGTTAATGGAAGTGTCAGGTTGGTCAGAATAAGAAAGGGTTGGAGGTTTTGATCAGGTAATGTAAGGGATACCTAATTAATACCAAAAGGTGGCTCGATCTATGTCAGGGTTGGAGATAAATTCTAATTTTTGCACTAGCCTAGAGAAGGGTTTATAGGCTGGTTTGATTCCCTAAAGGGTGAACCTAAAAGATAAGCCTCTAGGTGGAGACACAAGGTTGATAACCTCATCTTCTTCCTCAATCAAAGTATGTGGCATTTGGGATGAGTAGACATAGTATTTTTATCTTCAAGAATGATTTCTAAAGGGAAATTAGTTTGCTTTATAATTAAAGGTGAGGTGATGATGGTTAGTTTTTCTCATATATCAGTTAAAAATGAGGATAGTGGTTCCACTACCTCAATAAGTGGGGGAAGGGGGGATGGTATTTCCTCAGTTTGAGTTTCCAAAGGAAGGGGAGGTAAGTCCACTATTTCAATAAGTGGAGAGAGTGAAAGACAAATGGGTTGGTCAATAGGTTATTTAACAATGAATGTGTCAAGGACCATGTTAACTATATGGTTGTCATGAGTTCATTTGATGTTATTTCTCTCATTCTTGGTAGGAGCATTGTTTGGGAAGGGTTACCTAAATATATCAAGGGCTTGGTTCAAGGTTGCATTGGGGTTATCCAATGTAATCTCCACTTTTTCAATGAAGGATTAAAAACGCATCTTAAAGGTGTTGTGCCTACTAACATCATGCCCTATTACTTTATGAAAGGCACACAAATAATTCTCATTATATCAATTAGGTGGGGGACAAGAGGAGTCAAATTATTGGGGTGGCTTGATAGGAGTAAGTTGAGTGATATTGGTTTTTAATAACTTATCTAAGATGTAAGCATATGATTCTCCAAGTGAAGTGAATTGATTCTAGTTGTTTTGAGTTTGGTTCCTCATGTTTTGATTTGAGGAACTAGAGGAATTATATTGGTTAATAAATGGTGGAGAACTAGATTTGAGGACAATCACATTCATGGTTCCCTTTTTCTTGTTGTTGATATTGGGTTGGTTGCTTGACTTGGAGGAAGAAGCCTCATTGGTTTTATAAGTTGAGTTCTTGTTTTTGAACTTAAGGTTTCCTTCATTAATGGCTCAATTCTCCAAATTATGTGCCATGGTAAAAGCTTCATTTAAGTTTAAGAAGCTTTAGACACACATGGTAGAGGAGACATACTTGGCATATGTTCAAGCAAAGATCTCTATGATTTTAGGTTAAGGTAAGGAAAATGAAAGTTAGTTAATAAGGCTAATCAAATGAGACACAAAATTAGAAATGGATTCATCTTCAAAATACCTAATAGAGTTGAGGTTAGTGATATACACTTTCTTGGAGATATTGATATAAAATCTTCATTTAAGTTTAAGAAGCTTTAGAAACACAGGGTAGAGGAGACATACTTGGCATATGTTCAAGCAAAGATCTCTATGATTTTAGGTTAAGGTAAGGAAAATGAAAGTTAGTTAATAAGGCTACTCAAATGAGACACAAAATTAGAAATGGATTCATCTTCAAAATACCGAATAGAGTTGAGGTTAGTGATATACACTTTCTTGGAGATATTGATATAAAAGCTTCATTTAAGTTTAAGAAGCTTTAGACACACAGGGTAGAGGAGACATACTTGGCATATGTTCAAGCAAAGATCTCTATGATTTTAGGTTAAGGTAAGGAAAATGAAAGTTAGTTAATAAGGCTACTCAAATGAGACACAAAATTAGAAATGGATTCATCTTCAAAATACCGAATAGAGTTGAGGTTAGTGATATACACTTTCTTGGAGATATAGATATAAAAGTGGTCCAAGAAGGTTTGGGCTAGTTAGATAAAGGAGAAGATGGAATGCTTGGGTAAGGAACTATACCAATCAAATTTTGGGTTGGATAGAGACATGGAAAAGGTAGGTGATGAGCTATAAAACATTCCTAAATTCCCTAAGGCATTGTTGGGGATCCTCCTTACTTTAAAACTTAGATAATTTGGGAAGTTCCCATTGGGGATGATATGACTTAATAGGTATGGATGGATGGATAGGCTTGTCATAGATTTGTTCATATGATAAAATATTGTGATCACCAAATATAGATGACTCTAAGGTGGTCATCTTATTCATAATAATATTCATTAAGTCATCTTGGGGTTGTGTACCCAAAGAGTTATAAGATGCATATTATTGTGGTAGTTGAGAGACATATAGATAGTGGGTAGAAGGTTGGGAGGCTACCATAAATGAGTATGTGGATGTCAATGGTTGGGTGGAAGACATATAACGGTAGGTATAGGTAGGTGGTTAGGTATTGGGTGCATGTACTTGTAGATTAGGGATGTAGCCAAAGGTTGGTCCAAAGGGTGATTATTAGATAGGAGAAGTAGTTAGGTTAGTGACTTATGGAATGGTGGTGACCCTTGTAGTGATTGACGACAAGGTAGAGGGTATGGACAACATAAGGATTTGAAGTAGAGTGGGGTTGACTAGTTAAAGTTAGCTAGAGGAAGGTTGGTAGTGATAAAGGTAGTTAATCCTAGTGTGGAGGAGTGGTTGTTAGGAGTAGAAGGTGCAAGGGTGATGGAAGTTTAGGTTGGTTGGTTTTCAATGGTAGTTTAAAAGGGATTGTTGGTTGATGAAGAAGATTAGGTAGTAAATGGTTGTGTATTAAACATGAAAATGGAGGTAATCCTCATGAGGTGGAAAGGCATGCCATAAGGTGTATCTATGGGTGGAGTTGAAGCTAGGATATAGTAAGACATAGTTGTAAGATAATGTTGCAAGGGTACAAGATTTTTGTCTAAGAAAGTGTCAAAATACACATCTCCTTGAGGTAACTCCTGAGGGAAGGTATAACTTCTCTAAGGGTGAGGATATTCTACTAGTTAATATTTATAATCCATGAATGAAGAGGTGGAAAAGGTAATTTGGCTTGGTGAAAGGTTTTGCTCTGTAAGGTCTCTTCACTATTGGCGAGTGAGAACCATGTAAGATGTGGGAGATAGAAATCAAAAAAAGCATTACTACTCAAATAAAGAGAAGACAAGAAAATGATCAAATAAAATATAACACACTCTAAAAGATATATTAAGCCCTAGATTTTTAATTAATCTTGTTTTTGGTTTATTCCTTAAGAAGGTATGTGACTGAAACTAGTTTGTAGAGTGGGTAATAAAGAAGAAATCTAAGGTTGGTTTTAGGTTATGTTTAGGCACTCAAAATAGATCTATATGAGAATCAATAAGTGGGTCGGTATTTGGGCCTACCCCCTCACTTCACACATTATAGTGATAAGGGTGTCAATTGTTTGGCCAAAATATATTGATATCCAGAGATTATATTCAACTAGAGAGCTGAGTTAGTTCTCCCCTTGGTAATGACCTCCAAGTAGGATAACTAGAAAAGGGTAAGGTTATCACTAGGTGATGAAATCCTAGTCAGGCCTTGTCTCAAGTTTATTTGATGCTTAATTAGCAAAAGTTATTTGGTTTAGGTTGTGAAATAAAGAGTGAAGCTATGATGGATTACTTTGCCATTAAGTTAAGCTAAGTGAAATAAAATTTCAACCATTCAATGTATCACTTAATTTTAGTCATAAAAGAAACTTTTGATTTCATTAATGAGAAAAATATAGAGAGATAATGTAAGTGAAAAAGAACCCAAGTAGAGACATAATGGTGCCATCAAGCATGCTAGAATGTTCCAATTAATTTCTTGATTATTATGGAAAAGAGAAACTAAATATCAGTATGGTTAAAAAACCTAATCAATAATGTTCACATTGAATCATAATATTATGAAGATCTCTTCTTTGGCTTGGGAGTATGACCCATAGAAAATAAAGCACTAAAACAAACTTATTCATTAGACAAATAGTTGAGTGGATTGCCTAGCGATATCTAGATCCTAGAAGTGAGAGCTTCCTTAGGGGCTATCAATCCACACATTTTAAATAATTAAGTTTATAAATATAATAGAAGGTGCTTACATTAATGAATCAAAATTTATTGAAATTAAATACAAGAGTGTTTACTAAGAAATATTCTTTAAATTATTAAATTAACAACAATCTAATCAATACTAGTGCTATAGGGTTGGAGCATGATTAAAAAAATATGAAAGGGGTTTGTGAATAGGAAAGAAAAAAAAATTAGGTTTGATTTGGTGTAGGTAGGTGAAATTATCTCATTGGTTTTTGGTGCCATAGTGACCATTAGTGGTTGAGATGACCGTTAGTGGTTAAGCTGATCATTAGTGGTCAAGCTGACCATTGATAGTTTTGTAGACCATTGGTGGTTGACACAACCATCGATGGTTATTGTGTCTAGATCTAGGTTGATAAATTAATAATTGATGAGATCCAAAAGATGGATTCCAAAAGATAGGTAAGCTCTAGGCTGATTGCAAAATGGAAATAAAGTAAATGAATATTGAAAAGGAAGTACTTATCTTACTAGAAGTTGATTGGGTGGATGATTGAGGTAGTTAGCATATTGGTAGAATCTAGCTTAATTTTGATAGAGTAATGGTACCTCAAGGATTGATAGAGAGCTAACAATAAATTGACTCTCTGATATGATTACTAGATTGTTGATGATGATTGACCTAAAAAAATCAAACTCCTAGATACACAAGCTCTTGGTGCTAATTGTAGATGATTTTTACCTCTTAGCTCCTCTCTTGTTATAGGAATAAGCAAGAGGTGGAAGTGAAGGTTCAACTAGTTTATCTAATTATAAATTATCCATACAAAGACTCATAATAAGATATAGACAAAATATAATTATAAAATAAAATTAGATGGTTTGGATGATTTTTGTTAGGGAAGTAGACCCTGACCATTGATGGTTAGGGTGACTGTTGACGGTCACCCTGACTATCGATAGTCGAGTGTCAAGGGGTAAAAATGGCTAAAAGGCAAGGTTAAGCTAGTTAAGTTAAACTAACTATGGGTGAGCTCAGTTAGGGTTTAGACAGTTAGATTAGTCTTGAGAGGGTCCCAAGGTGGTCAAGGGCTACTTTTAAATTCAAAATTATGGTGTGTGTATTTTTGGTGTCTAAAACCTCCTACTCACCATCTTCATTCCTCTTCCCCTAGTGAGAATGATCATCCAAAAAATTTCCCCAAAACATAGAACATTAATCATTATTTCCATCCTTTCCCTCATGTGAACTAAAGTTGATCGTGGACCCCCACATGTGTCAAAATCACCCTATGCCTTCTCTAGAGGGAAAATAAAGGAAGCTTTTCCCACACACATGAACCAATAATATCACTACATAAATAAACAATCATACCTTCAATGCCCTAATTCCACATATAGGTTGGCCATATGATACTTTAAAGCATTTAAATCTAATGCTGAGATAAAAAAACATTAAGGGAAAGGAATGATTATTGAGGAAGTCCTAAACTCACTCTAATTATTAAAGGAAATTACAAAACTATTCCTTAAGTTCATGAAATAATTGAGATGAACTAACCCATGTAATTTCACATTAAAAAATAGTAGGGCTCTTGGCACTCCCAAAAAACTCCTTGATAGCTTGATTAATCCCTACCATGAATCCTAAGCACATCACCTTAACCCAAAACAACCTTTTTATTGCTTTTTCATTCATAGACAACAAAATATTTCTAATAACCATCAAATCTAACAATAAATTTATTTTTGTATGGAAGGAGATCTCAAAGTAAACCAAACCCACAATCTCTTAAAAAACCTATAAGAATTAACCTAATTGGAAAAAAAATTATTGAATAACTCCTTAAAGACATGCCTATTGAATTCCATTTCCATCATCTGAATGGTGGAGATCATGATTAAAAGAGAGTTTAGTTCATTTTTAGTGGTTTAAACCAAAATAAATTAAATGTCATCTCCCCAAAAGAAATAATTTGAAATTTTATTTATAATATATAAAATCTAAAGCATAATAAAAAATTTCAAACCCTTTCCACATAATTTAAGACAATATAACTAGATAACCACATAAGACTAAAAATTTCTTTACAAGCTAGAACTCAAAATTGATAATTAATTATTCCTCACAAGAAACTCGTAAAAATCCCCATCGTGGTGATTATATTTTGCTCTAAATAGAAATATGAATTATATAATTATATTTAGCTAAAATTAATAAATTGAAGAGTATAAATTACTAATGAACACCCAACATAATCACCGTAATACATCCCTACAAACTATAATCCATTAATCCATTTCAACAAACAAGATGCTTATAATGCCCTAGATTTGGCAATTTTGGCACCAACTTACATCAACATCCCATAAATATGAAAGGTGACATATTGTAATTTTAAAATACATAAAAAAAACTCATATAAAATCATTATACAATAACCAACACAAAAAAATAAATTTATAAATCAAACCACACTAAAAGACACCTAAAAATATGTAAACCACTCATCAAAATCTACATAAACAATACTAATCAACTCTAATGTAATCTCTAGATGAGATCTCCTATCTAAATAAAAGGAGATGCATCCTATAAATTTTGAAACTTATGGGTTTTAATATACTAATATCCTCACCTAAATGTTTTCATCCTCATATGGAAAGTTGAATTATAAAGTCCAAGAATTTGTTGAGAAGGCAAAAGATCCCACATTTATGAGGTTGCATGTCTTCAATAAGAGTTGGGTCACCAATCCCAAAATAATAAAATGTAAAAATATGGTTATATTAAAAAAATTATATATTTTATCTCTAATCATGGGTAATAGAAACTTTCTATATTCTAACTCCAACATGGGTAATAGAAACTTTCCCAAATTTGACCCACTTATCTTGATGATAAGAATGCAAGAATAAATTAACAAGTTTCCTTAGAAACACATCGCTATACTCTCCTAAAAAGCCATGCCCAATTGGTAAGTTTCCTTATAAACTTATCACTATCATATTATATAAAATCACACCCCACTTTAGATAATAAAAATATTAATAGAATAATATTTATCCTCATCCCTATTGATTTCTTTGACCTTTCTGATTCTCGATAAACACTTAATTACATACTTGATACAATTTGCTTTCTCCTTATTATCATATAATATATAATTAGATTAATTAATTATTAATTTAAAATTAATTATAAAATGGACATGAAAATTCCACCATCCTCAAAATTGCTTGTGCTTAAGAAATTCATACTTGGATGATTTAAAATCTCTAAACCTTCCCAAATGGCATCATCAATTGGCTAGCTCTTATAATTAATTGAATATTTAGTGAGATATCTCTTTATTGATCATGTAACACTGGTATCTATCATATCTTCATGAATTAGGATCAATTTATCCTCTTCATCCAAATATGGCAAATATGTGGAGGGTGAAATATGTTGCCACAAAGCTCAAACATCATAAATTCAAGCCTTCAGAAGATCTATGATGTGATTCATGATTATATTTTCCCATATTTAAATTAGGTAAATAAATTAAAATCTAAATATACTAAATCTTATATTCTAAATGTTACCAAAATCTCAAATCAATCTCAAAATCTCTTCACCATGCATCCATTACACCATTTTGATATAATCTAGAAATTGAGTGTGCTAACTCTCTATTTTCATTTCCTATACCCCAAAATAATAGATACCCTACTAAACCAAATTTATATAACTAAAATATATGGATTCGTCCATTGATAAATATAACACCTCATTCTAAAGTGTCCCAATGTAGACACCACCTTCAAACCCACTGTTAATCATGATCTTGGGTATCATAAAAATTAATCTACTTAACATGTAAGCATGGTAATAAAATAA
The DNA here is from genome assembly GCA_037957365.1 of Torreya grandis. NCBI lineage: Eukaryota > Viridiplantae > Streptophyta > Pinopsida > Cupressales > Taxaceae > Torreya > Torreya grandis. The sequence goes on from JARHVA010008209.1 coordinate 494,055, forward strand.
ATCATTAAGGATCCTAATTACTTTGTATTAATCCATTCACAAAAAATATTTCATAATTTATTAGCCTTAAGATAATTATTATTACATTTGCTTCAAACTAAAAATAACTCATTAGCTAGTTTCATTAAAATTAACAACTCAAAACTAGCACCACTGATACAAAAATAATTTATTTTTATATGCATGGATAGTGGAAGTAATAAAATAATGAAAATTTCTTTTAATACAGATAGAAAATCATTGGAACTAGTCACCATTTGAAATTTTCTCTTTCCCTCATTAATAAATGTCTATGATAACACTTATAAGTATTCAAATGTACCTTGTTGGTGGCTAGACTGTATCAAAACAATTGGATTAACGATGAAATTAAAAAATTTAAACATCTATTCAAACTTATTATTTTAATTTATAATTTATAACACCATCATTTGATGATCTCTTTCCTAAAAACTAAATATTGAATTGGTACCCCCATGCTTATACTTTTCCATTTTGATATTCATGATGACTTTCTTACAGAGAAATAGATACTCAATGTAGCTCCTTAACTTATCATGGTATTGATCATTAAAATTACTTGGTAAACTCAAATATTTAAGTTTAGATGTTAAGGAAGTATTATGTAACAAAAATCAAGCTCTATCATATAGATATTCTATAACAAAATCCAAATCACTGTCTACCTTACTCTCATACCAAAAGTTATCCAAATGAGGTGTCTTTGAGATATAGGAAATCATAATGTATTTGTATGTCATCATACCCCATGGGGAAACATCACATACAACCTTGAATATTTATTATTTATTTTGGTGTCTTCTATTATTATCACCAACAAGAATCATATCATGCTTGTTCACTTGACTCTGCATATCATCATGATTTGATCTTAGGTCTTCATTAACTACCTCATGTGGACCAAGGAACCAATCATTAATAATATTTTGTGGTCCATTAATCATATCATAAGTCATTACCTCATGTTTTAAAAGCTCATATAGATCCAATATCCTATTTTTGACATTATCTATGCTACTAAATTTAGTAAATGTTTTAGAAGTCATTGTAAAAAGTGGATTACCAAAGGACAATTTTGCATCCATTTCAAAGAGTGGATTATCAAATAATTAGAAGTTATTTTCATTTTCATGTTTATCCCAAACCTCTTACTATCCCATAGCTAAATAAGTAATTTTATGAGGTTGTTTCAAATAAAGGTCTTCTTGAAGCTTGTCAAGCTCATAAATCACCTACTTGATTTATGTATCCCTATCTTCATTCTCTTGTTTCCTAAATTTTATAATAGTCATAATCTAATTTTATGCTTCTAATAGTTTCATTTGAGTTCTTTCCAAAGAATTATTAGGTGATTTAAGCTCAAAGGTGAGATAATCAACCTTTATCTTTGTTTCATCTACTATTTTCGTAGCCATGTCTCTATCTTTTATCATTTGCAAGTATGTTGATTTTTTCTTCCATCATTATCATAAATATTTTTAAATCTTAATAGGTGGTAATTTTTTACATGTTGACCTCTCTGTCCCTTTTGCATTAATCCTTCAATAAAACTTTTTATGTTTTCTATTCTTGATAGAGTTTTCACTTCATTCTTGGTTTTCACCATTAATTATTTTTTCTAATATTACTCATGTATGATAGACTCATGCAAAGATATTGAATTTATATTAATAGACATACCAAAATCAAAATTTTCTTCATACCTTCTAATGGTGTCATCATAGGAGCCATTAGTCTCATGTTATTCTCCTTCAATTTTTGAATAATCTTCATTGGATTGATCTAAGTATTTATCAAAGGTTGTTATGAAATTTCTAGAAAACTCAATTCCAACATTCATAGCTAAAAATTCTTCAATATAATCATTTTGGTACTCTTCCATGCATGCTTTTTGAAATAAGACATTTTCTTCTTCATTAGAAAGTTTTGAATGTTCTTCCTTCTAAAATTTTAGTTCTTTTCTTTCCACTTGCATGGTAGATTACTTTAGGGGTAAATCACTAACTTATTTTGGATATGAATTTTCTTGCTTTCTAATTTATTGAAAATTTAATTTTCCTTTATGCTCCACTATCACACTTTCTTCCTTAACCTCTTATGGTTCTATGGTCTCCATTTATGGGTATTTGAATTCTTTTTCTAGCTTCACCTCTTCTTTTCTCCAACATTTTTGACTTGTCTTCCAAGGTTATTTATGTTGACCAAAACTGTATGCTTTTATTTGAGAATTTTTTTTTATATTTAAGATAGATGGCTCCAGTGTTAAATCTCTTTTAATATCTTCTTGGAGTGAATATGGTGTAAAAAATTTGATAATACACTTGAGGGGTTCCAACAACCCTTCAAAAAAAATAAAAGTAATTATTTATTCAAATACATTTGGTACCATTACTAAAATACATTGGAACTCTGTAACATATGATTCTACTAACATTTGTTGATGGATCCATGTAAGCTTCCTAAAATATTCATTATTGTCTTGATATGTTTTAGCCAAAACTAAATTTTTCATCCAAAAATATTTGAAGTGAATGTGTTATTTTATCTTGGATCCTCTATATTTTCATCATTTTATCTTAAATAAGGTATACTTTTTTTACATATTTTAAAATCTCAAGAATCCTCCCATGACAAACAAATCAATGTACCTATTTAAATTTTTATTTTCTCTCTCCCTTGGAAACCCATTCTTTAAACCCTACAAGATGGAAATATTGTGGATATGATACCATTTACATTCCCCAAAAATATAAAATCCAAATTATAAATTTTAATTTCAAACCCTTTCCACATAATTTGGGATAATATAACTAGATAACACAGGACTAATAATTTCTTCACAATCTAGAACTCGAATTCAACATTTTTTACACAAAAACATCTGAATCTTTCCCTAATAATGAAGTATGATTTTAGTCATGTGATATAATGTGACAATGGATAATATTTATAAAGTAACAAAATATACATCAACAAACATAAACAAAAACTACCTCTAAATTATTCCTCATAAGAAACTTGCATAACACACCACAATAGTGATTATATTTTACTCCAAATAGAAATATAGATTATAAAAGTTTATGTAGCTAAAATTTATGTATTTATGAGTATAAAATTACTTATACAAATCCAATAAAACCACCAAAATACACCCCTATAAAATTTAATCCATAAATCCACATAATTTCAACAAACAAGATGCTTCCAATGCATAAGATTTGATCATTTTGGCACCAATTTACATCAAATTCCCACAAATATTAAAGGTGAAATATTGTAAATTTACAATACATAAAAAAAACTTATATATAGACCTTATAATAGTAACCAACATAGCAACAAAAATATAGAAATCAAACCACATTAAAGGACACCTAAAAATATGTAAATGACTCATCAAAATTTACATAAATGATACCAATTAGCTACAATGTAATCTATGGATGAGATCACGCACTTTAATAAAAGAGGATAATCCTATGAATCTTGAAATGAATTTTTTATCATCCATTTATCTCCTCACCTGAAGGTTTTCACCCTTAGATGCAGAGTTAAACTATAAATTCCAAGAATTTATTAAAATGGAAAAAGATCCCACACTGATGAGGTTAATTATCTTAAGTTATATTTGAGATGCCAATCCCAAAGTCACAAAATTTCAACAAATAATAATAATAATAATAATAATAATAATAATAATAATAATAATAATAATGTTTATGTATTCTATCTCCACCATGGGTAATATAAACTTTTCAAAAATTTATAACTTATCTTGAGGATAAAAATACAAGAATAAAATACAAAGTTTCATTTAAAATCCATCATTATTCTCTCATATAAATCTATGCCTCAATTGGTAAGTTTCTTTATAAACTCATCACTATCCTCTTCTAGAAAATTACGTCCCACTTTAGCTAATAAAAATGTTAATAAATTAATATTTATCCTCATACCTGATGATTTATTCAACCTTTTCAATTCATGGTAAACACTTACATGCTTGATCCAATTTACTTCCCCATTATTCTCCTATAATCATAAATTATATTAATTAATTATTAAGTGGTAATTAATTAGAAAAAGAGTCATGATATTAACAAACAAGACATCTCAAGCATGATCCTCAAATTGGTCAAGGTATAAAAGAATGTAAACAAATAGAAAGACATAAAACAAAAATATTTTCCTTTTTAATGGATTCATTCCCCAAGATAAAATTTAAGAATGTTGAGCTCGAATTGTAGATATGGGATTATTTATCAGTGTCACTTCTTCATGTAGACAACATCTCCCGCTAAATACTTTTGATTTGGATGAAGAATGGAAGAAAGTGTTGAATCTTTTGTTTGATTTCTATAAAGTAATTTTTCACTAGAAATTTTTTTATATAATATAAAATGAGCCTTGTACTTGTATAATTATTAGATTGACTATGAATATCAAATCAAGATTAAGATGAGTGTTTGGAATTTAATCAAATTTAGAGAGATGATGCCATTAACATTTTGGGTTTGGGTTTGCATTTATTGGGCATGAGTTTGCATTTATTAATATTTATTACACTTAAGTTGATTCTTACAAATTTCCATGCGATGTCATGAACTCATATACTTAAATCCACTTTTCATATGAATGGAGGAATAATTCAATAAATAAATTGATAAAATAGGTAATTTCAAAATCTACAAAATTTCCTATTAGAGGAAGGTCAGGTCAATTAACAAAGGTTAATTAATTTAATGAAAAATGATGTGACTATTGAAATTTCAATAATTATTTGACCAAATTAATCTAAAATATGCCTTACAAGGTTGAAAATTGTTTCAAGACAAATTAATTAAAGCTAACGATTGGATAGGTGCATTTCCCTAATCAAGGATGCACTAATGAATTTCAAAATATGTATGTCAAGTGTCCATGTAAATTTGGCCCTAATGTATGAATTATTGTATAAATTATTTCTAATTGTAAATTTGACATGAAAGTGATGAAAATGGGGTGTCTAAATTTTCCCCTATTTGAAAGGGTGTTGAGAGATACTAGACGAAGATTTTTTTTCAAAAAATGAAAAAGTCATTAAAAATTATTGAAGAATGATGCCCCTAATGATGCTTATGGTATCCTAGATACCCCCTCAAGGGAGTGGTTAAACAAAAGATGATGGATGAGACCTCAAAAATAATAAAAAGGGATACTTCATGATAGAATAGGTTGAGAATTAGAAAAATTAAAATAAAATGAGAGGAAAAATAAAATACAGGGCCACTTACATGTCTCCAAGGAAGATAAAGGATGTAATGGGATGGTGGGTGGGTGGGAAGGGTGTAAAATTTCAAATTTTGAACTATAAACTTACCCATATGGGGTGAAAATATGTCATTTTCACCTTCCCCTATGAAAAATTGTGCTCTAAATTTGGATGAGATAGATTTGAGTGAAATGTCACATATTCCATGATAAAGGCACCGTAGTGAGCTAGTTTAGAAGTAAAGACTATCTAAAAAGGGAAATTGAAGCTAATCTGCAAATCAATCCTAGCTTAGAGAAGATAATTCACACCAACCCTTATACTTGTTGGTACATTTAGACAATTAGGATCATGACTAATATGGATCTATTAGGAATAACTAAAGGGTTTCTTACCACACAATATCACTAGAGAGGGTTCCAAATCCTCTAGTCAAGAAATAACACACAATAAAATAGATAATCCATATGGTTTCTAAAAAATCAAATGATAAAATAAAGTAAATATAATCTAGTTCTCACCAAAGCATATGGCACAAATGGGGATAATAAACAAAAAAGTAAACACATGAAGAAGAACTCTAATTAAGTTAATATAGAGGTAATTCTAATTTATAGAGAGATAAATACCTTCATAAGCCCCATTACTTATGCTGCTTGTATCTACAAAAATAGAGGAATAATAGTTAGGAATAATTACCTTGAAAATAATCCTGTTGAGGCTCAATCTCCCCCTTATTTAATGGCGCTTTGAAAGAGGTTGTTGTGGTTCATAAGGATCACAAAAATAGGCTAACTCTAGGCTATATGAATTATCCAATACATCCAATACTTTTACAAAAGATAATATTATTCTCTCCAAGTGTAAAATCCTAAGTAATGACTCCTCAAGTAGAATGGTGGAAGAATAGATTGTAAAGAAACATAAATGAATGATCATCTCTATCTCTCTCTAATGAATATGGAGAAAATTATGTGTTTATATATTTGGTTCTAACCCTAAACCCTTCTCAAGTTTTAGCTAACACAATCAACCCATTCAACCTAATTCTTAAGTAAATAACATGGTTAGGTCTAGACTAAGTTGACTAGGTTAGCTTAGTCTCATAACGTTCTCATTTCTAAGAACAAGGTCAACCCATGTGACTATGTTTAGTAGATGACACAAAGAGGCTTTGGATTAGGTATGGGTTATTTGATGTATTGAATTACTTATAGAATTGTGTAATAGAGGTGTCAAATCTTAGGTAAATATATAAGAGAGGTTTTTTTGGTTTTATGTGGTGGTATAGGAAACAACAATCTTATGTAGCACTAATGGTCTACCCATCCCTTTATTGGTGCACCTTTAAGGAGTTCACTCATAGATATTGAATCTTAATGGGTTTATTCAATATATAAATCATTAGTAATTTATAAATCTTAAAAATACTATGTGTATACATATAAAGTTCATCATGTGTTATGCAGTTGTAACATGGTATGGTGCTTTGGGAAAAGAATACAACACACAACACTGAGCTAAGTAAATTATAATATTTTAAAGCATAAAATAACTGAAAATAAATAAGTAATGTATGTTTACCTTAACTTACCTTTATCTCTAAATGGTTTTTTGTTGTTTTTGTAATTTTGATCATGGAGGGCATAGAGATTGATTTGGACAAACCTTAAGGATACAAAACTTTAAGATCAAAAATTAAAAAATGTAATAAATCCATGATAATTGAAATGTGTGAGCATGATTTATGTGGAAATTTGGTAATGTATGGTGATAAATGCTAAGTTAGGACCAAATGACCAAGCCAAAATTTAAAGTAAATTGGGTAACCAAAAATCCTAGGCTACTAAATGCTTATGAAAATAAAATAAGTATATCTTAATTAAGAAAGGATAACAAGCCAAATAAAACTAAGGATACATGAAAAATGAAAACATGACATCAATTTGAAATAATTAACAATCATTACTTAAACAAATATGGAAAATAAATGGTAAAACAACATTGCTGAGTGAGCAGTAAAAATCTTTACTCAATAATCAATGAAAAAGAGTACATGAAAGAGAAAATAGAATTGGTGAGTGATAATTAATAATATAAACTCACTTAATAATTAAAAAAATACAAAATATTGACAACATTAGTGAGAGAGAAGTAATAATCTAAAATCATTCAACAATGGAAAAAGTATGGAAATATAGACATAGACATAATTGTCTAAAAAATTAGAATGATAATGATTTTTTTTAAATAAAACCAAGGCATTGATATAAATGTAAAGCAATGGTGTAAATAAAATAATTCATAATCACTCAAATATATTTTTCTTCTCTAAAGATAGATAAAACCAAAACACAATAGTTATATCATGTTTTAAGACATTAACAAGAGGGAATATAGAAGTGGGGAGAATAAATTTAGAATTAAACTTTCATATCAAGGGGTAAATGAAATGGTGGTGGTGGAAATGAAGGAAAATTCAAGGTAGATAAAATATTTATCGAAGTCAAGACACTAAAATTAATTTTATCAAAACAAGAGGACTTTCAACATTAAGGACTTTGAAGAACTTATCCTAACCACATGAATATTTGGGTCATCAAAATGAAGTATGAATATCATCCCATGATGGATATGTGCATGAAAATTAAAATGGACCTACCTTCCTACAATGTGTTCCTCTTTCTTGAAGACCCCTAATAGAGTTGTTAGTTTATTGTGAAGATTAGGAACTTGCATGACATAGAAAGTAGCACTATAGATTATTTTAAATTCTTCTATACCATTCTACTAGCATATGCCACCTTAATGGACCTCAACGCTATTATGAGAACAATTATGGATTTTGAGCTTCAATTGGCAATATGAGATGTGCTATCAATAATGTCTTTTGGTTTGATGTTGAATTTTGGATTTTATATTTTGCATTGTAATCATTTCCTTTTATAAATGATTTAGATTTTTAATATTTTATGGATTTTTGTATTCCTCTTCCATATGGATTCAAAGAACCAAACATGGGTGCTAAAAATGACTATCATTTGAAATTTTTTGACTTGGTAGTTAAGAAATAGGAATTAGAGATCATGGCATCTAAGATTCTTTTTTATTCATGTAAAATAAAAATGTTATCTTGACTTTGACCTTGTTTTATCTAATATGGAATGAAAGGAATGGAAATATAGGAAAAATGAACATGAAACAATTTGAATTAATTCAAATCGTAAAAAATGTGATAGTGTAAAAAAGGATATAGTGATAAGTATGATTCCTTATTAGATGCATGTACATAAGTTATGGAATCATGATATCATAGTTGTTGTGCAATATTTATCTACAAAGAAATAAAAATTAAGGTTGAGAACATGGAATCACAACATTTAACCATGTCTTAAAATTCTAAAAAAAATCTCAATTTGGTAAAAAATATTTGAAATAATATGTAATTTTTATGAAGAGAGCATAATCCTATCCATGGTCTTACACTACAAATCATAAAATAGAAACCCAAGTGGGTAAAAAATGGAAAACATGATATTTATGAGGAGAGCCTAGTCTTATCCATGGTCTTACACTATAAATCATAAAATAAAAACCCAAGTGGGTGTAAAATGGTGTGAAAAAATGGTATTTGTGAGGAGAGCCTAGTCCTATCCATGGTACTAAATTTATAACTCAGAAAATAAAAACCCAAGTGGGTGTAAAATGTGTTGAAAAATAACAAACTCATGATTCAAAAATAAAAAGTATGAAAATTTGATGCATGAAATAAAAAGGTATTAATGATGAAAATCAGTTTCTCTCAATGGTATTACAATGCAACACTTGACTTAAAAAAACCAAAGGACCAAATGAAGGAACTAAGGTTTGTGTATAATATGGACTAATTTAGAAGGAAAAATCATTAGAGAAGTCCTAAAAGAAGCATTAATAGGATAATATATATGAAAATAAGGGAAATATTTTAGTAAAATATTTTTTCAAAAATTGTACATTAGTGAGTTCTTTAAAACATAGCCTTTGTTAGTTTGTAAATGGTAAGTTCTAGGACCAATAATGTCTTTTACTAAATAAGGGACCCACCATTTTTGGCATATTTTCCTTACTTATCATGGGTGTACTCTAATTTGAGGACTAAATTACCATTATTAAATGTATGGAATTTGACCTTTTTATTATGTTATTTGGCAATACAAGCCTTATATTGACATTTACTTTGAAAATTAGCTAAATTGTGTTCATTAAAAATATTTAAGGCCTGAAGGTGAGATTCATGTAATTGTTAATTAGTAATTATACCAGGAAGAGATATACATAAATATAGGAGTTTAAATTCTAATGATAGGATAGATTTATATCCATATTATAGTTATACTGGTGTTACCCTAGTGGTAGTATGTATGCTAGTATGATAGGCCTAAAGTGTGAGATATAAGTAAAGATTCTAATCAATGCAGGTTTTTCAGATTATATTTTGTAATATTTTATTGAGATTTGTTTTAATGGATTCAACGTGGCCATTGCATTATAGATGGTAAGGTGTGGAGAATTTGTGATAAATTTTAAATTTAGCACATAACTATTTCATGTCCTTATTTTTAATTTACCACCATTATCAAAAATGAGAGTATGAGGAAATATAAAGAAATACATGATTTGGTTAATGGTAAAGTTATAAATAGTGGTTATCATGACATTAACAAGAGGCATGGATTATACCCATTTAGTAAACTATTCAGTAGCATCAATGATAAAAATATGACAGTCTTGTGAGTGAGTTAGCTTACTAATGAGATATAATCCCCACATGGATAATGGACAAGGATATTCCATGGTTTGGATATTATCTAGTGGTGAATGGATTAAATCATTATGAATTTGGAAAGGGTTACACATTTTGGAAAAATAGATAGCATCCTTCTCTACATTAGGATAAAATTATCCCATATATAAGCATTTACATGTTGTAGCATGTCTACTATAGTTACCACTGCAAATACCCCTATGTGATTATTTGAAGATAGGAAGAACCTCTTCTTACATCACATAGTGGATCAAGGTACCTTTTTTATTACAAAAATAAAGGGTATTTATTGAAAGACATAATTAAAGGGTTGCTTACATATTCTAGTCATTTCACGAGAATTTGTGTTTGGAGGGTAGGTTTTATGTTCAAGGAATTATATTATGTTTTTGTACCATGAGTTTTTCTGAATAGTGATAGCCTCAATGTGACAAATAAAACAATAATTTGGTTATAACGAAGATTGTGACTTTATTATTTGGATAAGAAATTGAGTCATTGATTGTTTAATGGGGATGAAATAGATATGCTAAAAAATCAAGAGAATTAGCTATGGATTTTTTATCTCTTAAAATTGGATCAATGGTAAAATAAGTAAAATCTTTGGCAATTATGGTTTTCATTTGATCATGTGAAATTATATTTTTTATTTTACATTAATAATCACCATTGAATTTACAGTAGATAAGTTGTGAGTCACCCAAAGCATGTAGATATGGGATATCTAAATTGAGGGTTTATTCCATGCCTAAGATTAGAGATTCATATTTATCCATGTTATTAGTGAGATCAAATGTTAATCTAAATTCCAAGGGTATTATCTTACCACGTGGGTTTATTAGTTTACAACCTAGCCTAGATCTTTAGAGGCATTTGACACCATCAAAGTGGAGGGTCCATGTGTCTTCATGAAAATTAATTATAACTTTATGAATATATTTGATAACTACTTTGGATTTATTAGTATTAAGAATGATAGTGGTATTTTCTTGATATTTGCCTCTAAATGAGCCATGAAGTTATGTAAATAATTTTTAAGGGAAAAACTTGGTTAAGACCTTTAATATAAATAATTTTATCATCAAGGAGTTTCTATTGAGGATGAATTATATCTGGTTTAGGTGCTATTGTAATTTGGTTTATGATAACTTCCCCTTTTATATATTAATGTGTGACAATTCTAATGTAAAATTCTATCAAGAGGACCATTAATTTTCAAATTATATCTCTAAATAGGAAAGCTTTTTAGAAAAAATGATGAAGTGGATCAGATGTTAAACACGAAATATACTGAGAGGGGGGTGAATCAGTATATTCTATATCTTATTTAACTTTCCCTTTATCAAATTCCACTTAATCAAACATTCAAGATATGCAATAAAACTCAAACAATAAACATCACACAAGATAGAGAGAGACACCAGATATAACGTGGAAACCCAATGTGGGAAAAACCACAGAGAAAAATCTCAAGTATATTTGTGAGAACAAACCCATAAGAGCACCATACCCCTTTGCCAAGTACCAACCTCAACTACAATTCAAGAGCACGAACCCACAGGAGCTTCAAACCCCTTTGTCGAGCACCAACCTAGCTACTATTCATGAGCACCAACACACAGGAGCACCAACCCCTTTGCTGAGCACTAACCCAATAACAATTTGTGAGCACCAACCCACAGGAGCACCAACCCCTTTGTGTATACCACACACCTATCTGTCAATGTTGCTATCTCAACAAATGATAGATCAATACAACATCTCCTTACTCTCTCTCACCTTTGCTCTTCTAAGTTAGATATTACAATATCAAATCAAACTATCACACTCATATTACAAATGGCTTCTCAAGCCTTTATTTATAGCTTTCCAAATGACCTTTGGCCTTCCCCCTTTGTGACCCTTCAATCCTCATGGAAAATGGCACCAATCTTGGATGACCCTTCATATTCAAGCATTTGAAAAGTCATGTGGTGACCCTTCATGACCAAAAACGTCCTTCCCACTTTTGTCCTTATCTTTGGTGACATTTTGTATTCCTCAAAGTGTCCCTTCATGAGAAATTGCTCCCTTACTCTTTTGTCTTCACTTGGTGACTCTTGGTATTCCCCAAGATGACTCTTCATGGGAAAATGCATCCCATCCTTATTTTGTCTTTACCCCATGGCTCTTCAACTTCTCTATGGGCCCTTATTTTGTCTCATATGCAACCAAAAATATATTTGTTAATATTAAATAAATATTAACTCATATTAGTCAACATAAACACCATTAAATGCAATGGGGTCTTTGTCACCAATAATACTAAACCTTTGACATCAATGACAATATTTCCAATAATCTCCCCCTTTGTCATTGATGGCAACCTCCATATTGAAACTACTACATCCTGTCACCTACACATCCTATCATTTGAAAACATACAGTAACTCCCCCTTATTATAGTAACCTGTACCTATTCCTTGTACCTATTTTTTGTATCTTTACCTGTACCTATTATTCTCCCCCTTTAACATCAATGGCAAAGGGCCTACCTAGAGCTAACACTTAACTCCCCCTCACTTGATGATGAACATCAATGGCAGGAAGTAATATAAATTACTCCCAAATCCTCTCACTGATCTTTGAATGTATCCTTTGATCGTGCCTTTGAGAAGATATCTGATAAAACATATACATTATTCCCTATCCTTTGAGCATCTGCAATCAACTCATTTGAATATTTTCTTCTAATCTCACAACCTTTAGCATGAAACCTTAATGTGTATCCTTGATCACATATTTGACTAACACTTAACAAATTATGCTTAAGACCTTTCACATATAAAACATTTTTAGTCTTAGTTCTACCATAATCCAAACTCAAAGAACCTTTTCTAGCTATCTTGGCAGTGGTTTTATCTCTAAACCTCACTGTACCACCATTGATCTTCTTTAGATATATGAATTTACTTTTATCTACTATCATATGCCTTAAACATCCGTTATCAATTAACCATGGCTGATCTTTACCTCTCACATGCAGAGTTGTTTGCACCATCATAGAATCTTCAGGTTGTTTCTTCTGCCATGAACATGTCTGAACCTTCTTCCTGATGAATGGATCTTTGAAACTCTGATCCTTCTGAACTAACTTGAACATGCTTTTTCAATACAGAGCTATGTGTCTAAAGTTGTTACACTTGTAGCATACTATGGTCTCTTCATCAAAGCTTGATAGAGGAGCAAAAGAGTTGTGGCTTCTGCTTGACTCTACTTGACTTTCCTTCTCCTTATTTCTGAAATTGTTAGTTCTTTTTCTAAATTTTAATTTCTTGTGACCATATCCCTTACAATAAAAACAATAGCCATAAAAATAAGACCTGTATATATATCTCTAACCTAATTGCCTTGTGTAGCTTTGTTCCTTCCAGCCTTCTCTATTTGGAATGTCCTCTGTATTCTTCACTTCTCCCCTTTTTGTTTCCTTTTTTTTAAGAGCTTCAGTATAGCTCTTTTTCTTTTCAAAACTGATCCTTGTCTTATTTGAATATGCTTTTTGACTTTCCAATATCTTATTTATCATGTTAGTGTTATTTTCAAATTTTGAATCACTAACTACTTTATCATTGACTGCTTTATTAATATCTTCTTTTAAAGAGGCAATTTCAATAAAATACCTTTCACAATATTTTCTTGCTATTTCCAATTGTGTTGTGAGATCTTCTTCATTATTTTTGGATTTTTCAAAGTGTTCTTGTAGATCTTCAATCATTTCCTTTGACTCTTGTTCATTTTTCTCGATCTAGCACTTTAATCTTTGATTCTTCTTTTGAACAGCTTCTAACTCTTCTAAGGCACAAATGAGCTCTCCTTCCATATTTAGTTAAGCTTCCTCCTCTTCTTCTTGTTGATCACCTTCATGTATGGCCATGAATAGAATCTCTTCTTCTTCTGAATCGCTGACTCCACTATCTTTGCCTGAGCTAGGATCTTTAGAATACAGGCTCTTCTTCTCGAATCCCTTCTTAGATTTGCCTTTGAAATTCTTCTTGTATGTAGGCTTTTATTCTTCATCATCTTTAACTTTATCTAGGCATCTAGCTGAAAAATGTCTAATCTTTCCACAATTAAAACATTTAAAAGGTAATTTTCCTTGATATTTACCTGTTCCTCTTTTTGGCTTGTGAATGAAAAGTGTTTCATTATCATCTTCATCATCACTAGAACTATCACTTGATTCTTGAATCTTAGCTTTCTCCTTCTTTGATGTCTTGAAAGTTGGTTCTCTCTTTGAGGGTTTATCTTGTTCTATTTGCATCTCATATGCTGTGAGAATACCATGAAGCTCATCCATTTTTAGCTTGGCTAAATTTTTCATCTCCTCAATTGCTAAAACTTTTGTATCATATCTCATTGGTAGAGATCTCAAAACCTTTTGCACCACTGTTGAGTCATCCAATGTTTCTCCAAGACCTTGAATCTAATTTATGACTTGATCAACTCACAAAAGATAACTTGATATATCTTCTTCTTCTTCCATTTTCAAACTTTCAAACTACCTTCTAAAAGTCTTTAACTTAGCTTGCTGAACCTTTCCATCACCTTTGTAAATATTCTCAAGTTTTACCCAAGTTTCATGAGCAGATTTACATTGCATAACTTTAACAAATTTAGATTCACATAAACCACATAAAATAACATTTAAAACTTTAGCATTACATTCACTTGCCTTCTTTTTTGCTAGAGTAATTGTAGATGTTTGTGGCTCTTCATATTCCTCCACCACTAATTTCCATATGTCAAATCCAAGGCTCATCAAATAAACCTTCATTCTCATGCTCTAAAAAGCATAATTTGTCCCATCAAACAAAGGTGCCTTATTTGTAGAAAATTCTTCCTGTGACCCAGCCATCGTGTTTTCCCGCTCTACCTTAAAGTTGTAAAACTTTTTAAATAAGAACCTACTCTGATACCAATTGTTAATCATGAAATATACTGAGAGGGGGGGGTGAATCAGTATATTATATATCTTATTTAACTTTCCCTTTATCAAAATCCACTTAATCAAACATTCAAGATATGCAATAAAATTCAAACAATAAACATCACACAAGATAGAGATAGAGACACCAGATATAACATGGAAACCCAATGTGAGAAACACCATGGAGAATAATCTCAAGTATATTCATGAGAACAAACCCACAGGAGCACCATACCCCTTTGCCAAGTACCAACCTCGACTACAATTCATGAGCACCAACCCACAGGAGTTTTAAACCCCTTTTTTGAGCACCAACCCAGCTACTATTCATGAGCACCAACCCATAAGAGCACCAACCCCTTTGCCGAGCACCAACCCAGCAACAATTCATGAGCACCAACCCACAGGAGCACTAACCCCTTTGTGTATACCACACACCTATCTCTCAATGTTGCTATCTCAATAAATGATAGATTAATACAATATCTCCTTCCTCTCTCTCACCTTTGCTCTTCTAAGCTAGATATTAAAATATAAAATCAACCTCTCACACTCATATTAAAAATGGCTTCTCAAGCCTTTATTTATAGCTTTCCAAATGACCTTTGGCCTTCCCCCTTTGTGACCCTTCAATCCTCATGGAAAATGGCACCAATCTTGGACGACCCTTCATATTCAAGCATTTGAAAAGTCATGTGGTGACCCTTCATGACCAAAAACGTCCTTCCCACTTTTGTCCTTATTTTTGGGGACTTTTCGTATTCCTCAAAGTGTCCCTTCATGATAAATTGTACCCTTACTCTTTTGTCTTCACTTGGTGACTCTTGGTATTCCCCAAGATGACTCTTCATGGGAAAATGCATCCCATCCTTATTTTCTCTTTACCCCATGGCTCTTTGACTTCTCCATGGGCCCTTATTTTCTCTCATATGCAACCAAAAATATATTCGTTAATATTAAATAAATATTAACTCATATTAGCCAAGATAGAAAACATTAAATGCAATGGGGCCTTTATCACCAATAATACTAAACCTTTGACATCAATGACAATATTCTCAACATTAGAATGGATAATGACATAATTAGTCTAATAAATCATATAGTGATAGAGATTTTTAGCTACAAAATAGATAACAAGGTAATCACATTCTACTTTAGTATAAAGTTTTTCATAGTTAATGAGGCTTTGACTAATGTAGTAAATAATGTACTATCTACCAATATCATCTTGTTAGATAAGCATTGACCCAATATATATGAGGGTATAAGAGGTATACAAGATTAAATAATAGTCATTTTAAGGTGGTAAAAGAGTGGGAGGATAGAATAAATATTATTTCATATTATCAAAATCTTTTTGGCATTAATCTATCTATTCTAGAGCATTACCTTTTTTGAGAAAGGAATTAACATAGTAGATATAATAACAATTTTTAGGATAAACTATAAAATTTCCCCAAGATTTTTGAGGTAAGTTAAAATGTTGATAATGGAATGAGGAATGGGAATCTGAACTATAGAATTTATTTTGGATGGATCGACATCAATGCCTAAAATAAAGACAAGAAACCCTAAACATTTACCAAATGTGACTCTGAATACATATTGTATATGTTAAGTCTAATTTTATATTTCATTAGTTGATCAAAAATGATAACTAGATCAATGAGGTTTGTTTTTTAACTCTTAGATCTGGTAATGAGGTCATATACATAGGTTTGCATTATCTTGTGTATAAGGTCATGGAAAATGTGAGTCATTTCACATTAGTAAGCAGCTCTGGCATTTTTTAGGTTGAAAGACAGTTTGAGGTAACAATAGGTTCCATTTTCTATAGAAAATGTTGATTTGTGTTGGTCTTTAGGGGATATATCAATTTGAGTGTAGCCTAAAAAATTATCCATAAGTGACAACATTTCATAGCAATTAGTGGAATCTACAATGCCATTTATTGAAGGTAATGGGAAATTATCTTTTAGACATGAAATATTAAGATTTAAAAAAGAAATGCATATAAAAATTACCAGGGTGATTCTTTTATGAATGTAAAATTTGTTTGATATCCATTTAGAATAGTCAGAAGGTTTGATAAACTTGGCATCCAATATTTTAATAATTTATTTATGGCATAAGGTGGAAATTCTAGGTAAAAATTTTCATTATTTTTGTCTAACAAGTTTTGCATCTGTGTAAGTGATGATTTTATGTATAATTATACTAGTATATATAATTTTAATATACTCATTTTTAAAATAAAAGGTTTCATGATACTTATCTAATAATAATCTAAAGTTAACAGGATTTGTTGGCATGAGTTATTTAGAAATAGTGATGGGTATATGACATGATGGTGTACCATATTATATTCTTATGTTTTCTTCAATGAACATAAAATTTATATCTTAGAAATTATATGAATCATTAGGAAGATAATAAATATGATTTTTTTAGGGCCCACAATAGCAATGAAATTATTAAAACAAGGAGATCTTCATTTAAAGTTTCCAAGTTTATGATGTTGTCATAAAAGTCAAGGTTCTCTATTATGGAGTAACTCAAGCATGGCTTCATCACTAGGGATCATGGGTAAGGGTCCCTAGTATACCATGTCTAATTTGATATATAAATGAGTTTATTACAATGAAAATGGCATTCAAAAAGTATTTTCCATACATATGTGGCTTTAGCATCAAGGGTACTTTTAGGTGTAGGTGAAATTGTGGGTTGAGGTTGAGTAGAGTCAACTAGATTTGTAATGTGTGTGTTAGGTTGTGTTATATATGGAGATTTAGTTAAAATTAGGTGGATATCCTCAATGGTATATATAATGTTATGGGAAGTAATGAAATTTGGTATATTGGTTGGTGGTGTATAAGGTATAAATGGATCTAAAATTTCCAAATTCTGTAGAGTTTGGATTTTTTCAACTACCTAAGGGGTATTTCAAAGTGGATTATTAATGGGAGATACATGACCTTCAATTTATGATTCAATATGAATAACACGGAAATCATGGTTGAAGTCATGTATTCTAGATCATGTTTGTTGATAGTGTTGTATGTCTAAGTCCCATGATTGAGATTGAGCCATGATATAATTATCATCATATGTGTGGGAAATAGTGCATGTATTTATATCTAAAGGATAATAAAAATTAAATGCACCTATATCACTAAAAAAATTATGATACATTGTTAAATGATATTGAAATAATCTTTCCACTCCATATTAATTACATGTGAATTCATCTTTTGTGTAAGAAGATTAATTTGAATTACATGGAAGAGGAAGTTCAATGATCTTATCAACTAGAGGGATGGTACGATCATGTGAAAGTCAATAAAGAGGAATCCACTCTAAAATATAAGTAGGTAACTTATTATTATTGAAAGTGTTTTGTAAGTCATTTGGTTCATCCTCATAAATATCAATAAGAGTAACATGTAAATCTATATTCATGTTAATGGTTAGGTAGAGGTGCACTATTAATTCTTGAGTGGTTGGGATTGGTTAGTTCAATACTCCATGGATTAGGATTGACTTGATATTTATAATGTTTTCCATTATGGATAAATTTGATACATTGACTACTTGAGGAGGCAATACCCCTCCTATGATGTGTTTTTATACACATAATATTTTCAAACTTTTATTGATTAATGATACTTTGTATGTTACAAGAACCCATTGAGTCTCAATCTCTATAAGTACACACCTTATGTGGTGTACTAGGAAAAGTGTGGGTAGACCATTGGTGCTTCATAATATTGTTGTCCCTTTTGCCAATTGACATCTACATACTTGTCTCTTGAAACCATTACCCCTAAGCTTATTATTCTATCCTACCTATTCTAGTTTTTTCCTCTTTATATCCCTTCATTTCTTGCCTTAATACCCTTTTATATAGTCAGCTATACTAGGTCAACTGGGTTATCCTAGTATAGTTTAGTGGTATTTTTCACTTACCTTGTTATCTTTTTAATTGACCTAGCTCAGACCTAGTGAATTGTCCCTGAAAACACACTGAGTCGACAGGGTCAACCCTATTCAGTTGACATTTTTGGGAGGATTTAAGGAAAGATTTTCCTATATATAAAATTTCATTTCTAACCATTTCATAAGAGAATAATTAATAGTGAATAAGTATGAGTAAACATCTACTTATTGACCATTCTACTTAAGGAATAAAGCTTAGGTTTCATACTTTCTTTGGAGATACAAATCTTGTCTTGTGGAGAAGTCTTTTCAATGCTTAGATAGGTTGTGTAGCTTAGAGTTGATTTATCTTGGTTATCTTTACATGACACAATAATCTGTTATGAATCACCTTGGCCAAGGGAGATATTTAGGCTTGGTAGGTCTATCTTCAAAGGTAAGTATTCCTAACTTTATTTATCCTTTGTAAGAGTAGATATATAATGCATTTGTATTCTTCTCCCATGTGTTAGGATTTTTTATATATTGACATGATTACATGTCTTCTAATACATGTTTAATTTAGTTTATTTTATTATTTCTAACCCCTAATTTGTGCAATAATCTTTGTTGTGCACTAGATTGGATTAAATTTCTTGTTATTAGAATAAGTGAATGATTTAAACATTAGGACTCCATTAGGGTTGTTGTGTGATTGTGTTAGACTATAGGATTTAGAACCCTTCCTAGCATGATATTTTATGACAAGTGATCCCCTAATTGGGTTTAGCCAATCCCCATACTGGTCATTCTCCTACTTAAAAAATGTATCCCTAATTAAAAGTGTAGGTATGCTCTATCTTCTCTGAGCTAGGATTGATTTACAGACATGATGCATCTCTAATTTCATATATTTTTGTGAACCCTATGTGAAACTAACCCTTTCAATATTTATTTCACTTTATTTCATTCTTTTGATCATTATTTTTATCATATATTTTGACATACTAGATCGATTCTATCAACCCAGTTATTTTTATTTGTATAGAAGTTTCCATCCTTTCAAACACCTATTTTATCTTACTAGGTCAACCCAGTTGACCCCTTACAATTTTAGAACTCTACATTAGGTTCCTGCACATCTTGATCGATATTATCGACCTAGTTTGTAGGTTTTTTAGGTATACTTCAAGGTTATTCATCATCAATCTTCCTTCATTACATATCTAATCCACAAAGGTTCCTTTCTACCTTTATGTTTCTTTATTTTATATCTTTCCTTCTATAATTTTAAGGCTTCAAAATTACCCTTACATAGATAACTAGATCAACCTTGTCGACCCATTTCTATGTTCTGTGCATTGTTTGAAATAACTGGATTAACACTATTAACCTAATTCTTTTTTAGACATTGATTCTATAGTATAGTTTTGATCCTATCAAACTTTTTATGTATTTTTTTCATAAGTGTAAACATTATACCTTGTTTCAAAGTTATAATTAACCTCATATCTACCAATAATTAGTTCCCACTTTCTTTTCCTATTACTTGCATGCTTAGAATATATCATAGTTTCATTAGGGGATTTTTAATTAATCACTTAGTTTCACTATTTATATTATATTCACACATGGCCAAATCATAGAAACAAAAACACACACTTTAATATTTTGTCTACCCTAGGCCAACCTACTTGGATTTCTTCAGTAAGGGGGAAGCCAATTTGATGTTCTAGTCAAATATAAAGCATGGTTAATGGTATATTATAGCTAAGCACCTGACACCCTTTTCACTATGGCATGTGAAGTGAGGGAATAGGCCAAAATAAAAACCATATATCATTTTCACTATAATCCCTTTTATCCCAAACTACTTGAAACCATCCTTAGATTTCTATTTAGTACCTTGATTATAACCAATTTCCTATCACATTAATGATCACATCTTAATAATCTAATAAACATTTAGGTTGACTAATTAGTTAGTTATTTAATTTTAAATTTGACTACTTTCTCTCTGATTAATTTTGTGTGCAAAAAATTTAATTATCTAACATTAGTGCAATGTTTTGATTTGTTAATCTTAATTAGATTGTCTAGCATTGATCTAATTAATTATTTATTTCATTTTAGCACTTACTTCTTTACATTACTTTCAAATTTGTATTATTAACAACTTACACTCAACTTTCTCATATTCCTTATTTTCATTCCCTATGTCGTCATGAATCCAATGCATTTTATGGTTTTCAAAATGGATGAGTAAAAACAAAGATATATTTATAACAAGGAATCTATCTATTTTTAGTCTTTTTTCACTATACAGGATTGACCTAGTCAACCCTATACTATCTACAGACATTTTTCATCCTCTATCCACTATAAAAGATCAATCCAATTGAACTTGTACTATTTATAGACCTTTTTCAATCTTTTTTTGTTACAAGATCAACCCAGTTGACCCTATACTATTTATAGACCCTTTTTAGCCCTTATTTACTATACAAGATCAACCTAGTCAACCCTATACTATTTTCTATCACTTTTTTTTCCCATTGTGTGGTTATCTAGTGTTTTTATAGTCTTATGTCATCATGATGATGTATTTTCATCCTTCCCTTAGTCCAAAACATTGCATAATCAGGGATTTGGATAATAACCTCACTTATTTCATTACTTTAGATGAAACTATCCAATTTCTTCCTTCATCTTCTCCTAAACCAAAACCACTCACTACATAATGTAATGTAGGTGAATTAATTCATCCTAATCCTCCTCCTAATACCAATTTTTGGAATCCTCTACCTATAAATAATCCTCCTCCCACCAACACTACTAATCTTCTTCCCAACAACACTAATACCACTCCTACAAGCACTAGCCCACCTATTAATACAAATCAGCTTCTTGCACAAGTCATACAATAAATTAAAATCATAAAAACAACCAATCAATTTGAAGTGATGAAAATGAAACAACATTTATGAAATATAATTAGTTAACCACCTCAAGTCATCATGTCTCAACCAAATCAAAAAAAAATCCCTCCTCCTAGAGATGACAATGGTAATATCATTGCTCAACCTTTAA
This sequence comes from Torreya grandis, assembly GCA_037957365.1. Taxonomy (NCBI): domain Eukaryota; kingdom Viridiplantae; phylum Streptophyta; class Pinopsida; order Cupressales; family Taxaceae; genus Torreya; species Torreya grandis. The sequence continues at coordinate 516,108 of JARHVA010008209.1, forward strand.
TGAATAAAAAAATGATTCAACATCTTCAAAATGAAACTTTAGACTCATTAATTACATCCATAGATATTGGAATCATTTCTCTAACTATCACATATAATGAGACTAAAGACCCTACTATCTTTCTTAAGTCTTTTGGTAATCTCTATAAGGAATGGGTCTAAACTAACACCTTTGCTACCACCAAGCTATTAGCCAAAACCTTTGTTGGTGATGCACTTAAATGGTACAACCAACTTCCTATACATTCCATCTCACAATTAGAGGATTTATTCAATGCTTTAATGAAGGAATTCCAACATGATGTCCTTCTTAAAAACTACCTCAACCATTTCATCAATGCCAAGCAACTTCCTAATGAATCTACTCATACTTTTATCAAAAAATGGAAGTATATTGCTCATAAATTGGACCAAAACATTAATGATGATACTCTTTTAAAATTATTTGTCACCACTCTTAAACCTCCCTTCAATACAAAGTTTAAATCTTTTCACCTAAAACTTTAGAAGAAGCCTAAGACCAAGCAAAAAGATAAGACTTGATTATGACTAGATTTAAACCACCTCGAACAACTACTAAAGTACCTTTTCAATCATCCTCTCATAACACTTATTTATCCAAGCCTCCCTAACCTAAAAGTGGAGCATCCAATTCAACCAATTTTAACCCAATCCACCCACTCTTAAATCTAGAATAACTTAAGAATAAATTACCACCCTCTAAACCCATGAAATTTGATCCTTCCAAACCTCCTCCAAAATGGTAAAATCTAGATAAATTTTATTGGTGGCATGCTATTATAGATCATTCTCATGAGTCTTATCACGACCATCACTATTTTATTCTTTCTTCCTTGCTTGGTCCACATTTCAATCTTGATATTCTCATCAAACAACATTATCAATACTATCTTCAAGATTATCAAATTTAATTTCAAGAACCATAATCACATCAAAATCAACTACCTAATGATAAAATAGAATCATCTCATACCTCATCTACTAATTTTGTTCAAACCATAATTGATCCTTCTTCCTGCACTAATAAGGAAAGGTTGAACAACTTTAAACATATCATTGCATCCATTAAACCTTAACCTCTTAGGTCACACAAACTAAAAGAGTACTTAGTTCAAATTCCTACTCCAAATCATACCATACATGATCCTCCTTTATCTCCTTATACCTCTCCTACACATCATATGTCACATTCAACATCCTTAAAATTTACCAAACCAACACATTTACTTATCTCCAAAAACACCTACCAACACAATGTAAATCATTCTAATAGTTTAATATTACCTCACTCCAACTCACATATTTGGGAATATTGTGATGTCAATCCACATGTCCCTTCAAAATTTAAGGCATCTTGTGATGCCCATCCCTACATCCACTTATCCATTAGGTAATCTTACGATGCCAACTCTTATTCTAAAATTCATAATATCAAATAAATTTAGATTTAGTAAACTTTTTGAGACTTATAGACTTGTATTTCACATGCTCATATTTGATACAAACATTAGCATAGATATTACTTATTCTTTTCGTCTTATGTTTCTTTATGTGCACTTTATTTATTTTAGTTTCATTTTACCAAGAATCATTATTTTCTTTTGGGTTCTTTCTTATTATTTCACATTACATTTGGCATTTTGGCCCTTATATATCTTTTTTAATTTTGTCTTTTTATATCATTCTTTGACTTAGTAACTTTATGATCATTTTTTCTCCTTTATTTAGCATTTTCCTCTTGATGTACCATAGTCTTCTTTATCTTCTTTCATTTTATATTATTTCTTACACCCCTTTGGATTTTCTTTTGTGAGTTACTTTCTAGGACCACGAATAGGACCTAACATCCCTCATAAAATTATCATATTTTTGTTCATATCTTTCACTTTATATTTTACTTGCTTGTTGGCACCCTCATGGGTTTCTCTTTTATATAGTTGCAATGTAAGACTATGGATAGGACCCAAGCCTCCTCATAAAATTACCATCTTTTCATGTTGATATTTATTCTCAACTTTAGCTTTTGTTTTTCTTAATAGATGGAATATGTACAATAATCTATGTTATCATGTTTTCCTCCATTTATATCATACTTATGATAAGGAATCATATTTTTCTATCATTGTATCCCTTTTTACTCTGTGTCACATTTTTTTTGTGATTTGAAGTAATTCAAATTATTTCATGTATCATTGTTCTTTATTTCCCCTTATTTTCATCTCCACATTGGATAAAACAAGGTAAAATTCAAGATAGCACTTTTATTTTACCTTAATTTATGAGACTCTTAGTGTTGAACACAACTATCTACTAAGAGGGGGGGTGACTCAATAGATCAGCTAAAAAAACTTGTTTTTTAACATTTTTAATGAGGATAAAAAACATATGCATATAAAATAATAGATGTAGAGAGTTCACACACACACAAAACCACAATACACCAAATTTATACATGGAAAACCCAAAGGGAAAAACCATGGTGAGAATAGCTTCTAGAATCTACTGTTCTAATCCAACCTCACTAGCAAACCTCACTAGTTACATTCAAGAGAACCCACTCTAAGGAAGCACCCACTTCCTAACTAAGCACCAACTCAGTATATATAATGGCCCCAACCTCTCAAATTTATGAAACTACAACCTTAAAATGAAAAATATATTATTAAATGAATCTAACTCTTTTACTCTATTTCAAGTCTTGTCTGTAACTGCTCAAACTCTACACATTCTCTGTGTGTCTTCACTTTCTCTCTACCTTATGCTCTTGGTGTTTGGATATATTCTATTTTAACACACTTCATTCCCTTTTCTCTCTACCTTTTACTCTATTTACATGTGTCTAGATATATTGTATTTAGACATGCTTTATTCCCCCTTTTTCTTATGTTTTTCTACTCTATCTACATATATCTCTTATCGACAGCCTTAGATTTGCTCTCAAAATTATGATGGCAATAGAAAAAACACAATAATGTTTTTGATGTTGTATAAATATAATGAATTTTAGGGTTTCATGTCTCCAATTGCATTTATACTATAATTACACTTAACTAATTCCAATTTTTTATTCTCATTTAATGTAACTTTGACTTATATGCTTTTTTATGTCTCAATTCATACTTTATGCCATAATGTTCTAGTCTCTTTACTATATTTGATGACTGTTGGATTCAAGTCATAAATTTTTAGCCTCCTTAATTATAGATTGATTTGTTGGATCAATTCAATCTCAAGATTCATATAGATATGTCAAGTTCATCACTAGTTTTGTTTGTTTTCTCCACTTGACTATTAAAACAAATTAAATGTAGACCTTTGATTCTTTCTATGTGCCATATCTAACCATTGAGCTCCTTTTTTTTACATCTCACTATTTCCTATATATCAAGATCATTTTTAATCCTTTTGATTTACTCAAATATGCTCAATCCATAAATTTAGTCAACACATTAATCTTCAATAGATTTGATTTTATCTCGCTTGTCATATCACTCATGTGGGCTTTTGGTTTGATAGATCTTACTAGACTTGCATGGTCTTTAACTTCACCACTATGCATTAACCTTGGCACACTTTTAAGGCTTTGGATCCACTCACTCCATTAGATCTTCTTAGTCCTAACTTATGTGTGTCATTATATCATCAAAGATGCTTTCTCTTTATGTTGACTAGATAGTTAAACTTTGACGTGTTGATTCCATCTTGTTTATTTTTGCATCTTTGAGATGCTTCCCCTTTGTCGATCTCTTTAGACTTGATCAATATTTAATTTCACCTTGATCCTTCATCAATATTGTGAGTGTCCTATAATTCATTCAAAATATCCTTCAAAACCTTTTTTGTGGCACATATCTTCTGGATCATATCTTTTAGACAAATTATTTTGGTCCTTTTTGTCAACATGCTCTTTTCGACAATTTCCCCAAAAGAATGTCTACGTGCCCTTCAGGATAATTTATGTAAGATTTTTGATAAAACTTTTTGAGATAATTTCTCTAAGATTTTTGTCTAAGTTCCCTTAGAGAAATTTGAATTGCCCTAAAATTCTTTGCTCATTTGTTTAGGACCCATACCCTTCAAGATTTCATAAAGTACCTTTTGAAGCTTTAGTTTGGGTCACTTATCCTTTGGCATTTTTTCAAAGATCCACATACCCTTTGGTACTTTTAAAATGTACCCTTTAGAATATTTTGAATAATCCACATACCTTTTGGATTTTTTGTAAAGTTTCACATACCCTTCATCATTTTGCAAAATACCCTTTAGCATTTTTACAAGCATTTACATATCCTTTTGATTTTTCTGAAAGGTCCACTTACCCTTAGACCTTTTGTAAAATACCTTTCACCATTTTGAAAGCATATACATATCCTTAAATTTTTTTGTAAAGGTCCACTTACCCTTCAGATTTTTGCAAAAATACCCTTCGACAAATTTTGATTAGACAATTTCCTTCAGGGATTTCCTTTGGGATAATTATTTCAAAATAATTCCCAGGGAAATTCATTTCCTTCAAAAACTATATTATAGATGACTATTCTAAAATAATTTTCTTCAATAATATTTTTGAAATGATTCCCTAAGCCAATACTCCTAGAATAATTCCCAAGCTTGTAAAATCAACAAAGTGTTTAGATACCATTCAACTACTTGGGATCTCTACTTTGCACTTGCATAACTTTTGCACCTTCCATCTGCATGACTTATAACTTAGACCATAAGGAATATGCACAAACCTAAGTAGTCTGGTGTGATGTTTTCCTCCAAATTTTATCATATATGTAAATGTAGTCACCAAAAAAATATGTACTAAGCCATACTAAAAAAACTAACAAAGGCATTCATATGACTATTATGGGATTCAAGGTGCACATACAATCTCCATGAGGACTTTACAACTGATTTGTTTAGCTCAACATAGCTCAACACCTTTGTCATTAATGCTTGATATACCATTTATCATTTGACATCAAAGATAATATTAAAAAAAACAATATCCTTATACATCATGACAATCAAATTGCCAATAATAACCCCCTTTGTCATTGATGGGAAAACATCCTCAGAATGACTACCCTTCTTCATTCCTTCATCATTCTATTTTCTCCCCCTTTGAAATTAATGACAAAGACTCCTTTCCATAACATGGAAATGGGTTTCTCCTTTACTATCTAGTTGTTCTAATCCTTAGATCTAGTTAGTTAGAGTACTATTGATATAAACTCCCCCTTTGGCAATGACACATTTTCCCAAACTCTTACTCAAACACTTTCAAATATAGCTCCCTTGACTCCATGATTCTCCAAATGATCATGTGTATAGCATTAGTCTAAGAGACAAATCAATAATCAACATATCTTTATATAGATAGGCATAGTGATTTATATCCAGCAAACCTTTTTCACCTCTTTTGTCATCAAATAGCAAAGGGACTACAACTTTCTCACTAGTTTCCCTTTACTCTTAATCTAGGAGTTAATAATGTTCTTGTAGTACTCTCCTAGACTCATGCCCATTCACTAAAATCTAGTGATGTGATGTAGGAGCTATCAATCCTAGATTTTGTCTCATTACATCACTTGAGCATCTTTAGGTCTCCATACATAGTCCTTTGATCCTAGGACCTGAACAATTACAAATCTTTTTCACTTTATTTATGCATGAGGATTTAATATACTATCTAAGCATCTACCTTGAATTGATCAAGTCATCATCTCAACCTTCTTGAGTCAACATCTATACCAGATAGCATATTTTATTTTAATTATGATTAAAGCATTTCACATATGCTCCTTTTCACATCATGCATGTCTTCTCAAACCATTTAGAATATCTAAGTTAGCTCCCCCTAACTCTATGTTATATGTAACTTGTCATCTTCAAAACTTGAGAATTTCTTTGTTATGTAGCATAAACTAGTCTCAACAATCATCCACCTGAGCATTTTCAAATCTACCACCATAGGTCATATAAAAATCTCCTTTATCCTGAGCCTTCTTGATCCTGATAGACTAAACAATCTAGCTCCCCCTTTTTCTACTGACCTACTTATGATCTATACAAGACTAACTATCATAGGATCATTTACGTATCAACATAGCATTGGTCTTGAAAGACCAATCAATAATATTCATATCTCTATGTTGATTGATACTATGATCTTAGAGAAACCACACTTGCTTCCCGCTTGGAAGTCTCCATATCCTATCTTTAGAACCAGAGTCCATGAGCACATTGTTGGTACACTCATTTTATCCTTTCAAACACTATATACATATCACTTGACTCATTTTGGCACACCAATCATCAACTAGGAGCACTCATTACCTACCTTCAACATCTTATAACTAACATCACTTGCTTCTTTTACTTAAGGGTTCTCTTTATAAGCATAGATAGAGACACCCTTTTTCACAATGTTTTAGAATAATGTCAAACTAGGAGTTACACATAACTCTTCCCAATCTTTCTCCTCCTTATTCTTCTTGTCTTTTTTATTCTTGTTCTTAATCTTGAGAGTAGTTACATGCTCATCCATCAAACTATTCTCCTTTCCTTGTATGATTGGATTGACAATACACGGAGACAATATGGATCTGTGACACATCTATTCATCTAATGAATCTTCCTTGCAGCTAGAAGTATATCACTAGGCACAAAAGATTGATGTTCTATGATTGTTACTTGCTCTACACTAGTTACATATTTTCTTGAATCTGTGAATACTCTTAACCTATCTTCAGCTAATTTCTTAGGCTTCTCTTTGATATTTTTTTTCTCCTTCTTAGTAATGGTGGATGTTGAGATTTCTTGACCCTTCCCAACCTCTATTGCATTCTTCACCACATCAACTAGATTGATTTGATCTATAGACTCATCATGCTTCATGATTACCACCTTTGGTCTCCATGACTTGACCTTCCTTCTATTTTCAACTCTAAGAGCCTAGATGAACTTGTTCTAACTTATAAAACTTTGGTTGTAGAAGTTGGTCATGTGTCCCTCATCATGGTAGTTGAATCACTCACCCTTGCTCACATTCTTGGTCTTCTTATGATTCTTATTGACCTTCCTTTTCTCCTTCTTAGAGGTTTTTTAACCTTTTTTCACATTGGGGGCATACCTTTCTACACTTTTGATCTCACAAAGATTGCTCTATAATGTTTAACTATGTGACCAAAAAAATTTCACCAATAACACACTAGATTTGTATCTAACAAGGGTGTAACTAAATTTTTACTTATAAAATTAGTTCTCCTTATGGATATAATTTTGAATTCACTAGCCTTATGACCAAACTAATTACATCTTGGATAAAAATATGAAGAATAATTGGTCATGGCATTAGGCTATCTTGATGATCTTCTCTTTATGTAATTGGTTGCATTAGTTACACTTGTCTTATGCATCTTCTTTGAAGTTACATAGATAGATTATTGGTTATTTTTTGCCTCAAGATTCTTCTCTCCACTAGCCTTCTTCTTATCAACATTTTTTGTATTTGACTCTCTTTCATTAGAAGATTTCTCTTTCTTAGATCCTGATCCTCTTGCTTTAAAGTTGTCAAATAACTTAGCAAATGTATTTGTCATGAGACTCTTTCCTTTCTCATAACCAAGACCAAATATCTCTTTTGAGAGATTTTATGAGTTGCTCAAATCATCAAGAATATCTAAACTTCCTTTTAGTTTCAGACCTTTGTCAATTTTCTCTTTGGCCATTTCAAGATCCTTTTTTAGGGCCACTATTTCTACCTCTCACTTCATACATTCAATAGACTTGAAGTGTAGTTCAATCTTGAATACATCTTCTATCCTTTTGAGCTCTTCAATTTGAGTCTTTAGGTTCACCACCATCTAATCATACTCTTTAAGATTCTTGGATATATTTTCAGTTTCTTTTTTTCCGCTCTTATTTTGTCTTGAGTTTTCTTTCCTCAGACTATCAATCTCATTTAGGGTACAAATGAGTTCTCCTTCTAGATCTACTTCTCCTTCTTCTTCTTCATCCCAATCTTCAACATCATCTTGATTTGGATATTTTGAGGTTGATTATATTATCATGAATAGATATTCATTTCCCTTAGCTACAAAGGCATAGTTATGGTCATCATTTGGACTCTCACTATATTCTATTGAGTCACTATCTTCCTTTGTGTATAGAATTTTCTTGTTCTTGGAGAAGTTCCTTCTTTAGGAATGGTGAGGCTTCAATCTGGTACCATCCTCTTCTTTCTTAAAATCACTCTTTTTCTTATAGGGACATTTGGTAAAAAAATGTCCTATTCTACCATAGTTAAAACGTTTTAGGGGTAACTTACCTTTATATTTTTTATATCCTCTTTTCAATCTTTTGACGAAGTTGGCAACTTCCTCATCTATGTTCTCAAATCTAGATGTAGATGATTCTTCTTCCTTTGTCTATTTGGAAACTTTGAATGCAGCTTCTCTTTTGGAAGAGTCTAGATCACCCATTCTCATCTCATAGGTAGTGAAGGTTCCATTTAGCTCATATAGTATGATATTATCCAAAACTCTTTCTTCTTCTATTGTAGATATTTTGGAGTTGTATCTTAATGGAAGAGATCTCAAAACCTTATTGATAATATTTAACTCTTTTATTGTTTCTCCTAGTCCTTTAATAGCATTCACATTCGCATCTACCTTGAGGAGGTAGTATACAATCTTATCTTCCTCACTCATCCTAAAGCTCTCGAACTATCCTTTATATGTTTATGGCTTGGCTTGATTCACCTTGTCATCTCCTTCATAGATTCTCTTTAACTTGTTCTAGATGTCTTTTGCATTCTAACAATGCATAACTTTAACAAAATCCAAATTTGATAGTCCATAAAGAATAAAATTATTTACCATTGCATTTTTTTCATATGCCTTATTATCAACCTGATCAGTAGGAGCTACAGTAAGATCTATATATACATTTACTATAAACATCCATGCATCAAACCCTAATGAGGATAGATATGTTTCCATTCATATGCTCTAAAAAGCATAGTTAGATCCATCAAATAGAGGGGCCTTATTTGATGAAGATCCTTTTTGACTATCCATTGTGTTCATGAACCAAGATCTACCTAAGCTAATTAAGCTTCTCCTTAAAAACCTTATGCTCTAATACCAATTTTTAAACACAACTATCTACTGAGAGGGAGGGTGAATTAGTAGATCAGCTTAAAAACTTGTTCTTTAACCTTTTTAATGAGGATACAAAACATATTCATATCAAATAATAGATGTAGAGAGTACACACACACAATACCATAATACACTAGATTTATATGTGGAAAACCCAAAGGGAAAAAACATGGTGAGAATAGCTACTAGAGTCTATTATTTTAATCCAACCTCACAGTTAAATGCCTCACTGACAAACCTTACTAGTTAGATTCAAGAGCACCCACTCTAAGGAAGTACCCACTTCTTAAGTAAGCACCAACTCAGTCTATCTGATGATACCAACCTATTATATTTATGAATCTATAACTTTAGAATGTAAAATACATTCTTAAATGAATCAAGCTCTATTACTCTATTATAAGTCTTGTCTGTAACTGCTCAAAATCTATACATTCTTTATGTGTCTTCACTTTCTATCTACCTTATACTATTGGTGTCTAGATATATTCTAGTTTAACACACTTCATTCCCTTTTCTCTCTACCTTTTACTCTATTAGCATATATCTCTTATTGATAGCATTTTACTCTATCTACATATGTCTAGATATATTCTATTCAGACACACTTCATTCGCCTTTTTTATACCTTTTTACTCTATCTACATATATGTCTTATTGATATCCTTAGACTCACTCTCAAAATTTTGATGGAAATAATAACAACACAATAATGAATTTGATGTCATGTATATATAATGAATTTTAGGGTTTCATGTCTCGAATTGTGTTCATACAATAACTACACTTAACCAGTTCTAGTTCTTAATTCTCATTTAATGCAACTTTGACTTATATGCTTTATTTTGTCTTAATTCATGCTTTATGCCATAATGTTCTAGTCTCTTTACTATATTTGGTGAATCTTGGATTCAATTCGTAAATGTGTAGCCTCCATAATTATAGATTGATCAGTTAGATCATTTCAATCTTGAGATCCGTATAAATATGTCAAGTTTATCACTGGTTTTATCTATTTTCTCCACTTGATTGTTAAAAAAAATTGAATTTAGGCCTTCAATATTTTTTATTTTCCACCTCTAACCATCAATCTCCTTTTTTTATATTTCACTATTTCTTATATATCAAGATCATTTTTGCTCCTTTTAATTTATTCAAATATGCTCAATCCATAACTTTAGTCAGACATTAATATTTAATATATTTGAATTCATCTCACTTGTTATGGCACTAATGAATTATTTTGATTTGATATATCTTACCAGACTTGTTCAGTCTTTAACTTCACCAATATGCATTAACCTTCGATCAATTTTAAGGCTTTGGATCCACTTGCTCCATTAGATCTTCTTAGTCCTAACTTGTGTGTTTCATTGGATCATCAAAGATGATTTATCTTTATGTTAACTAGATCATTAACCTTCAACATGTTGACTTCATCTCACTTCTTTCAACATCTTTGAGATGCTTCCCCTTCGTTGATCTCTTCAGAATTTGTCAATCTTTAATCTTTCCTTGATCCTTTGATAATATTGTGAGTGTCTTATACATCATCCAAAATATCCCTTAGAAATTTTATTTATGGCACATATATTTTAAATCATATTCTTTGGATAAAGTATTGTGGGCATTTTTGTCAATGTGCTCTTTGGGATAATTTCCTTGAAAGAATGTCTAAGTTCCCTTCAGGACAATTTCCACAGGCTTTTTGTCTAAGACATTTTGAGATAATTTCTCCAAGATTTTTGTCTAAGTGTCCTTTGGGACATTTTAATTTCCCTATAATTATTTTCTCATTTTTTTAGGACACATACCCTATAGGATTTCATAAAGTACCTTTCAGATCTTTGGTTTGGGTCACTTATCCTTTGGTATTTTTATAAAGATCCACATACCCTTAGACACTTTGCAAATGTACCCTTCAAATGATTTTGAATGATCCACATACCTTTCAACATTTTTGTAAAGGTCGACATACCCTTTGGGCTTTTGAAAAATACCCTTCAACTATTTTGTAAACATCTACATATCCTGCAGCTTTTTTGTAAAGGTCCGCTTACCCTTTGGCCTTTTGAAATATACCCTTTGGAATTTTTGCAAGTGTGTACATATCCTTCAGCTTTTTTTTAAAGGTCCACTTACACTTCAAATTTTTACAAAATACCCTTCGACAACTTTTGATCAGATCATTTCCTTTGAGAAAATTATTCTAAAAGAATTCCTAGGCAAATTCATTTCCTTCAAAAACTATGTTGTGAATAACTATTATAAAAGAATTATCTTCACCAATATTTTTGAAAGAATTCCCCAAGTTAATTCTCTCAAAATAATTCCCAAGCTTGTAAAATTGATTAAGTGTTTAGACATCATTCAACTACCTAGGATCCCTACTTTGCACCTGGATAAATTTTACTCCCTTCATCTACATGACTTAGAACTTGGACAAAAAGGAATAGGCACAAACTTGAGTAGCATTGTGTTATTATTTCCTCCAAATGCTACCATATATAAAAATGTATTCATTAAAAAACTATGTACTAAGCCATACTCAACAAACTGATAGACGTATTCATATGACCGTTATAGGAATTCAAGGTGCACATACAATCTCCATGAGGACTCTACAACTAATCTATTCATCTCAACACAACTCAACACATTTATCATTAATGCTTGATAGAACATTTATAATTTCACATCAATGACAATATTATAGACAACAATCTCCTTGTACACCATGACACTCAAATTTCTAACACTTAGATGCCATGCTCTTTAAAGTTTCTCTCTCTTAGCAACCTTGTCCCAAGTATTCAAATGAAAATCATCTTTAGCATCCATGTTTAGTTTTAAAAATCCATATGGAGTAGGAATGGATAAATCCATCAAGAAAGTTAAAAGATAAATCATTTAAATTAAAAGGTAATGATATCTAAAAGGCAACATACAAATCTCAAAAGCCAAATTCACACTAAAATATGTGATTACAAGCACATCTCCTATCTCTAATTGAAGCTCAAACTCCATATTTGGACTCACATAAAGCCGAGGTCCTTTGGGGTATGGTAGGCTAGTAGATTGGAATAGGGGATTTCAAAAATATCTATGGTGTTACCTAATTTCTCATGAAATTACCCAATCTTTATAGTAGACCAAAAACTTTGTAAGGGGTCTTAAATAATGGGGAACACATTATAGGGAGGTAGTTCCATTTCATTTTCCATGCATATAGCTTTCATGGGATGATATATATCCTAAATTTTTTGACCTAAGACTTGTGTAGATAAGATAAGTTCTTTAGAGTCATTAAGGTCAAAAGTCATCTTGTTTTGAAAAACCTAATTTGAGTATCTTGAATTCAATAAAGATTTCCTCTACCTTGGTTTTTCCTTCATTATCCCCTCCACCCATTTTATTTCCCCACTTGACAAGAAAATTGTGATTCCGAATTTGTATTCCCTCTTCTAATTATTCCTTCTTCTTCATCTCTTTAAAACATGCTAGCATTACTTTCTTTTAGTTTGATCTATCCTTATAGCAAAACAACATGTTTGAGTAACTATAGATCACTCTTTTATTTCATTTGTCATTATTATATTACACTTCTATTATGGACAACTAAGTCTTCACCCTTTTACAATTATTACATGTTTCTCTTTATCTATGCCTTCTTCATGTTTGTCTAACATCTTCAATTACATTTCATTTTATTTATTTCATGTTTTCCTTTTTGCTTATCTTACATGAGATTACTCTTCACTTTATTACATACCTTTGTTAGAGTTTTCTTTCACTGAAATTCCTTTTTGCCATTTATGCTTTACAGCCTTTCCAATATCATTTGTCATTTATTTAATATCATTTGTCATTTCTTCAATATCATTTGTCATTTATTTACCATTATTTTGTCATTTATTTGCCTTCAATTTTATAAAAACCTTGATTTACCAATCCTAAATTAACAATTATTTTCTTTATCATTCCTAACTATTACAAGCCTATTTTCCAAAAAAAAACTTTTTGGCTAATTTTTGCACTAACATCTACAAGTTCATCTAATGTTCTCCACATTATACACCCTCAAATTTATTACAATCTACTTATTTATCTATAACACTAAGGTAAGTTAAAGGTATGTGTTTTTCAATTTAGTCCTTTCATTTATATTATTGTTGCTTACTAAACTTTACTTAGCATCATCATTGTGTGTTATCATGTGTTATCCCAAATCACCCTGTGTTTCACTTACGTGATATGTGATGAGATTTGAGTAGGGAATATGTATACACATAATATTTTCAAACTTTTATTGATTATTGACACTTTGTATCTTGTAGGAACCCATCAAGTCTTAATATTTCTAAGTGCATGCCTTAAGGGGTGCACCGAGAAAGGGGTGGGTAGACAATCCATGCTTCATAAGATTATTGTCCCTTTTACCACTTGTCATATATACACTTGTATATTAAAATCATTAACAATAATCTTATTATTCTTAGTCCTACCTATTCTAGTATTTTCCTCTTTCATCCCTCCTTTTCTTTCCTTAATACCCTTTTGGATAGCTAGTTATTCTAGGTCGATTGGATCAACCCAATATAATTTAAGGGTATTTTTCACTTTCTCAGCTTGTTAGCCTTTCAACCAACCTGGCTCTGACCTAGTGAATTATCCCTAAAAACACACTAGGTTGACTAGGTCAACCTTGTACAACCAATGTTTTCAAGAGGATTTAAGGCAAGATCCACCTATATATACAATTTCATTTCCCATCATTTCATAAGAGAATAATTAATAACGAAGAAGTATGAGTGAACATATGCTTATTGACCATTCTACTTGAGGAATAAAGTTTAGGGTTCCATAATTTCTTTAGAGATATGGAGATTATCTTATGGATAATGATTTTGGATTCTTAGATAGGTAGTATATGATAGAGATAATTTATCTTGGATATCCTTACATACCACAACAATCTCTTGCGAATCACTTTGGCTAAGGGAGAGATTAAGGTTCAACGGGTCCATCTTCAAATGTAAGTGTTAACTGAATTTGACCCCAAGTCAAAATTTAGCCAAACCCTACTATTTTAAACTTTTTATAATATTCCCATAGGTCTTATAGGGTGATATGTTAGTCCATTATCTTACTAATCCCCTCTCTAGTCTTTCTTAAAGTGCACCCCTTATGCACTAGGCTAGTCAACTTGAGTCAAAGGTTGGTCAACCCTAGTCAAACATAGTAAAAGAGTCAAGTTATGTTGAAAATGTTCTAATATGGATTTAACATGTTTTCATGGGTTTATAAGTCATTAAATTATCTTTCACCTTGTTTCATATGCAAGAAGAGGCGTTTTGGTCATATTTTGACCCAATTAATGACTTGTATAGATTTACATGCAAGAAAACTGGACACATAGATTATTTTCAACATGGATCATGTCAGGTTCATGTCAAAGACTATTATTTTCTAGGAAAGAAGTAATTATCTTCAATGGATGCTAGTTTTCTCTCAAAAGTAGCAAATTTTGGGCACTTGTATAGACTCCCCAACTCCACCATTAGCCAAAAACGTGGGTAGAGAAACTCTTCACCTTCTCACACTAATTTTAATGTTTTTATTTCAAGGATAATGAAAAAAATATCTTCTACAACTCATTTTCCCATTTTATCCTCTTGGCATACAAAGAAGGCTCAACTTTAAGTGCTCACCATGAGCCATACAATTAAAGTTGGAGGAAATGATTTTAGGAATGGATAGGTATATAAGTCTACTCCAAATTCATAATAATAAGTTTCAATTTGGTGTATCCTCCTCTATGAACAATATTCAACACCTCAAATAGCTTTTTGAGAGTTTACGTTGAAGAGGGGGTCTCTTTTTGAATCTATTTCAATTTGTCTTAGTTTAGATTGATGTATTTAGTTTTTTTAGGAGTTTTCCTATACTTTCCAAGAGATTACCATGGCATTTTTATTTTTGGATGGTTCAATTATCCAAGAAAAGCCCTTTTAAGCTTGTTCATACCATGAAAAATATCATAGTTTTCATCCATAGTCATCTTGGATGCTTTATAAATGAATATACATGTTAATAAAAGTGATTTTATGTTGTTTATATGAATATCCTAAATTTTAGGTTATATGGAAGGGTTAATAACTACTTTGTAGTGTTTGGAGAGTCTTACCCTTGCGAAATCTTGCTTCTTCATCTTCCTACCTATGTACAATAGTCAAAACTCCATCTATAGAAACATGTTGATATCATCAATGCAAATTTGAAGGTTTGACATGTTCTTAACATTTTTGGACTACTAATGTGCATTAAAGTTTTGGGAAAAGGCACATATATGCTACAAACTAGCAAATTTGGAGAAAGGTCTTAGTTATGCTTGTAAAAGGAGAATGGCATCTATAGTTAATTCCATAGATAGCTCTTCTAGAGGTGTTTCAATGGGATTATCAATCCATTTTGAAGTTCCTTACCATATAGAATGCCTAGACAAACCTATTGATTATCCTAGTTGACAACAAAGGTGACAAAACATCAAATTGGAAGTTAGATTGTGTTTTAGGCCTTCATGCTCTAAAATGATCAAATAGAGGCCTGAGGGGTTATTTTAGGCTCTATAAGTGCACCTATAAGATAATTTGAATCTTAAATATGAATGGAGATATATTAAATATATCAAATAAGGATCTTGAAAAGTTTGAAGACAAAATGCTAAGTGGAAGATAGGTTTTGAGCTCCCCCAAAATGGCTAAAATGTAATGAAAGTAAGCATTGCTATCTACAAGATTTCAAGAGAAATTTGATCTAAGACTTTTCCAAGTTGAGGAAAAAATATCAAAGGTCATACCAATCAATTTTGATCACTTGGTTTTATGACCAAAGGGGTGGCATTTGAAATTACCTTTAGAGGTCATATCGTGTCCGTACAATAGGGGAGAGAGAGGGTATAATGAGGGTAGAGGTAACAAGTTGGTTGGGTTTTCATTTGATTGAAATAGATAAAAGAGAAAATAAAGGCTAGTGGACTTCATAAGAAATAAAATAAGAAGGATAAGGACCTAAATCTTTCCTATATTCCCCAAGTCACCCTAAAACCCCACCTATAGGCTTGACTATGATAGTCACCTACAACCAAGACCACCTACAGGCCACAAATTAAGAATAAGGAGATTGGGGACACTTTCATAGGTTATTAAGTCTTTCAAGGTGATCTCAAACTAAATTTGGGTTATCTAAACTCACCTAAAGGATAATATCTTGCTTCATTTTCTTATCAATTTCTCAAACACACTACACAATCATGTATATGTGGGGTCTTAGGACTGTCTCAATCTGAGTGGATAGTGAGGCAAAACATTTAGGTTTTGACCTTGTTTTGAGTTTTAAATGTGAGTGAAAGATACAATGTGGTTTTTTTATTCTAATACCTTCATTTAGAGATCATCAAACAAGTATCAAACACTCCAAATCATCTACAGGCCTGGGAAGGAACACAATCAAACAAGGTATGGGTAGTGAGTGAGAAGTGGGGGTTCCCTTTATGACAAAAGGATAATGTATGGGTGGAGATTGGAATAAAAAATGTAAAATGATCTAAAATATTTTTTTGTATCATGCTAAATTTAAAATATATCCATCAACACCTACAACAAGTGTGAAGGACCAAAAAGGTTGTCTCAGTCAAACAACAACTAAGCCTAATCTTATATTTGAAGGAGTATAGAGAAGGTTGGAGGAATAAAAATAATGGAAGGATTATTATGAGGAATTATGTATGATTATTATACTTATAGTAAACTATTTCCGTAATAATATGGTAAAACAAAACCCTCTAAACAAGCAAAATTTAGTCAACATTCAACACCCCTGCACATAGTCCATCCTAAAAAGTTTAGTCTTGAAATTGGGCAAGTCAAGGACATTTTACATGAATTGTAAGATAAAATTTGGTAGGAATATCCCTTGGTACCCATGATAAAATAAAAAATTATTTTATTTGATTATCTAGACAATAAAACCCTCTATATTTTGTCTCGGATCAAGGTCACTTTTGCCTTGCACAAGGGGACAATTTTGAGGAAAGAAGAGGTAAAATCATGAACCAAAGGAAAATAAAAGAAAAATTAATGATTATATAAGCTGTATGACATCCATGTAAATCTAAAAATACTTTATATAAGTTTTAGGTAAGAACAAGATGTCCTATACATGGAGGGTTGCACTCAAACCCCATGGGTAGACTCAAGAGCAAGAGGCAAAATAGAGTTTCATCCTTAGTTATAGATTTTTTTTAGTCCTATAATTATTTTTACATGTGTTTAGAATAATATTTTAGGTGTATGATCTATAATAGGCAATAAATAATTAGTAAAGAGTTTTTTTTTAACACAATGTTACATTTAGACTCCTTGCATAAGGTTTAGGCCTAATCCTAAGAAGGAGCCATTCATGTTTCTAGCTCTCAATGATATATATTATCAGTTTTAGAATGTTATTGGATCATATATATAGGTTATTAAAATATAATTTAGTAAAGGAACTCATTAAGAAGCCATTTTGGCTGGGAATGGACCAAACCCCTCACAGAATGCAAGAAATGGAGCTCGAAGGTCAACTTCCATCACTCACAACTTTCATGAAATAATGCATGAAACCTTGATTAATTTAGGAGAGATAGGGAAGGTAATTTAGTATCCTTTATTTTAATCTTTAGGGATGTTAAATGTGAAATGGATATGAATAAAGGTTAAGAGTCTAAGCCTCTCAAAACCCTCATTAAACCCTTGTTGGAACCCAATTAGAGAGGTAGAGAATTTTGAGCATCCAAATGAAAATGGATGGCCATGAAACCACCTATATATTATAGATGACTCTTAGATTATTCCACACATGTGAATTTATTGTTAAAAATTGTATAGACCAGATTAAAATAGGTCTTGTTTTGGCCATTTTTGAGTGGTGTGCAAGCTAG
>JARHVA010008210.1:0-102500 GCA_037957365.1 Torreya grandis
AGTGATTAAAATAAGTCATTAAATTACCTAATAATTAGGAACTATAACCCTTAGAATAGTCTCCTAGAATAAAATGAGTCAATAAGGTAATAGGTTTAATGAATTATCTAACTCACTACAAATAATGTGAATGATGGTTAGTCATACGTATTTAATATGGAATACGTGTGTACATTACATACTATGAGTGTATCATTATTTATTAATACTTAGTTACACTTAGTGAATAATAAGGCATCATGATGCATTTTTATATGTTATGATACCTTGTTAATCTTGTATGAAGTATTCTTAGGATGTATAATTGTTTATTGTCTACTTGTTATTATCAGAATGGATCGATTGAGTCTTGAAAATCACATGTATGTGTTGTTATGTAGTTGGGAACCTATGATAGTATGGGATACTATATGATAATACAACATAAAATTATGCTATATCCAAGTTGTACTTGTTGTAGTTATTATGCCTAAACTCATATGTACATCTGACTATTTTACTATATACATGTTGGTTATTATTGTGGATAGTGTGTGTTGTTGCAGTTGGTAAGAATTGTGTGTGTGCATATTGTCTTTGAGATCTTAGAAAATGTTGTGTTTGTTTGTTGTTGTGTTCTATGGGAATAATGACTTGCATTACTATATAATTACTTGTATAACACTTGTGTTTCCTATGTATTTTACATTACATCATATGATTAATTGTGGAAAAACTGGTGGTTAAGTCTTAGAATACTGGACTTTAGTAATATGGCTTGTCATAGGGTGTAGATAAATGAAAACCAATTATATTTTTTGAATTGTATGGCTAGATTGTATGTTTACCTGGGTGATGCATTTGTAATTATTATTTATAGAATGGGATAGAAGATAATGAAAAATTCATGCATATATTTGATGGACTAAATGTATGTTGTTATTACTCTTTTGTATAGAGTGTCGTCTATTGAATTTGCTAGTGAGATTTAAGATGATGAATCTTGTGTTTGAATTGTATTTGAATAATATAAATTACTAATGTGGAGTAAGGAGTGATATGGACTTCACTAGCTTATTGGCATTGAAATGTTAGATGAAGACAGTTTGATCAAGTGATGTGCATGAAATTGATAGATCTATATATTGATTTTATATTAATTTTTGTAAAACTTTTGGACAAAGTATGTTTGGTGAGACATTATAATTTCATGAGTATGATTTACATTCATGTGTGATATATTTCTATAGATTGAGTTTTATATGATACACTACTTATTTTATTTTTTATAAATCATACATCACATGGGTAATTGCTAGTCTTTATGGATTCCCATGCCATCATTATTTACCCATCCATGAAGGTAGGGTCATTCCCTGATGGGATAGTGTGGGGGATCATTGGTCTATGGTTGGTGTGGAAAATTGCTTGGATGATACTTTCCCTCCCCATAGAAGTACTATTTATTGAGATGACACTTGAGATTGCCATAAATACTTGAAGTTTGAGAACAATGCTATGGGGTATCCAAGTATCTTATTTGTACATTATGCTACTGTAAAATTATCATGAAGAGTTATAATTATACATTGATGCACATTGACAATGGTGTTTTTTATTAGGATAAGTTGAGTTTAAAATGTTATAATTACTTTATATATTGATTTATCTTTCTCTCGTGATATTAGATATCCATATTTTATGTTGTAATATGAGTTGATTCCATGTTTATATTTTAATAATATTATTATCTCTATTAGACTCTCAAGATGTAGTCTAATTTTCCATATTTCTTTATTTTTTAAAAAAATACATATTTCTAGCTATATTCCAATAGGGATGTTAAATGTGGTATCAGAGCTATGGCTCAAACTCTAGGACCTAATGAGTCCATTATCATTTTTGTGTCTTTTGAACCTAGTGACATGAAGTTTTGCATTGGTATTTAGATTTTTGGTGTCTTAGGGTAGAACCATGTTACACCATGATTGGAGTTTTGTGACATTCATAGAATGTGTGTGGAACATTGAGAGTGTACCCTTTAGAGAACTCATACCCATTTGAGTTGTTTGGGAGATATGTTTATCAAGTGTCCTAATAGTGATGGTTGTATTTGAGGCTTGGATAGATGGGTATATAGCATAGTTCATGAGTTATGAACAAAAGCTTTCTACCATAGTTTAATCACTTGGATTAAATACCTTGAGTATGATTACATCCTTCTTTATTATCAAGTCATATTTATCATTGTGTTTTGTGATTTGTGAATGTTTAATAAGATCAGGATGCTTCTCATTTAGATTTATGTGTTGTAGTTTTATGTCTATATACATAAATCCTAGAAATTGAAAATCTCTTAAGACCATTTTTCTTTTATTACCACCTAGGGCAGTGAAATATTCTTGGTAGAGTGTTTCAATATTGCATGATAATTCCTTTGTGTTAGGAGTTTGTTTATGGAATTTTCACTCTTAATATATGTGATGTCATTCCTCTTAGTCAGCTTAGAGATGAATTTGTATTATCTCATTCTCTTTTGACATTATTATGATGATGTTGATTTAGTGTTCTCTTTTATGGGAATTGTTTCTAAATTTTTTTTACTATACTCCCTTAAAATTTGTGGGTGTATGTTTTCTTCTCTTGGTGAGAGAGAATTTTTAAGGTTGGGTGGATGGACACTTCTTTATGGTTGGCATATCTCTCTCCCAGTTGTGAAAATAGATTGAGATACCATACTTACAAGATTGGGTGAGTAGGTAGTGTTTGGGAAACATTAAGTTGTCCTATTTTTTATTTTACCATGGGAGGGTAAGTAGGATTTATTTTTTAAATGATATATTTCTAATTTTTAATAATGACTCTTTAGAGTAACTACTTAATTTTAATACCGTGTGAGGTGTCAAAACCATGATTTAAAAATTAAATTATATACTAAGAATTATAAGTTGATTATAATTATTATAATATTATTCACCCTTTCATAGATTTATATTATTCTTTTTTTATTATAAAATGTTGGTTTGAAGAGATATTTTTATACCTTTTATCGAAAGTGAGTAGGGTATATGACGTGCAATTTTTTTTGTCAGTCTAGGGGTTCAAATAAACTATAAACTTATTGTGTGCTAGTTGATTAAACAAGGAGATATTGTTTTGTTTACTTCCCTATAAGGCTGAAATAATGATGTGATACTTGTCCTATGTATGTTATGTTAATTTTAAAATTATATTCCTATTAATCATGAACAAAATAAAATAGATTAAGATGTGAAATATGATACTAGTATGTTTAACTAATAGTAACTTAATATAATTATGGATTGATTATATGATCTCTTTTATATTTATGATGATACATATAGAAAAATTTAGCATATACATTTGCTTTCATTAATCTAATAGCATATAATTGTGATTATTTGAAAACATTGTGCACATTTTAAGATCATTAGGTCATGGAGACCTAAGGGAAGAATGGTGAATTGGGAATGTGAGTTATAAGTGATAGGATGGTATCTTACTTAATCTCACACTAACTTGAAGTAGTGGTGATAATTTGGATCAATAGATAGACTTGTTGAATCTAAGATTTGATAGGCATAACTTATTAAATTCAGTCGTATGGCCATACACATTTATAAAGTGGACAAATATTTCATATGGAAGAGTATCCCATGATTTTTGTATACTTTATATTTATCGTTCATATTCATAATCATACTTGTCATGAGTTATATGGAGTAATGACAATATTAACATGTTATACTTATCCAAATCTATGTGAATTAGTGATAGTTTTAACATATACACATTACTTTTACCAGGTTTCCTAATTACTTTTCTATAATATGAGAAAATTACTCTCTAGGTTGGGAAGATGTGTTGAGGGCTGGAAGATTTTGTGGAACTCTTCTTGGCCATTTATTTTGGATTTTATGATGATGTTGTGTGATTTTATGAAGTTAGTGAAATTTGAATTAAGACATGTGGAATCCTTCATGGTAACATAAGTGGTCATTCCTATAGTATATAGGCTTATTTTGATAATTCTAGACCCCAAGGTGGTCATGATAGAATCAGTCAGAGTAAGTAATACTCATAACCAAGTTTGCTTAATTTGGAGATGTTCTTGAGTATGGTCTTATGGGACCAATACTCTAGAAATAGTGAAAACTTGAAGGAACTATGGGGATTTATACAAACAATTTTTCCATTTATTTTCTTAAATTTGATGTTGTATATCATGTTATTGATTTTCTAAGAAATATTTTTTATTGAGAACTTATCTTTAAATAAGAGTCATTAGGGATGATGACTAGCTTTAGTGGGGAAGGATGTTACATTTTGATTTCTCATGAGACAAACTTTCTAGATTATCCATGGATGTATATAATTAAAAAAATTATATTTGGTTATATTTATGACTAATTTTGAGATGTATGCTATTTTAGGATAATAAAATGTTGCTTAATTAGATGATAATATATGATTGCTTATTATAAACTAGTTTAAGTGTGCATTTATATTTTTAAATTGTTTTAGTTATATATTATTGCTTACGATTATAATGTGAAAAGATATGATTACCTATGTGTTTTAAGGTTTCCACATGAGAATTCCTCCCTGTAGTGTACCAGAGGGAGAGCATCATCGAAGAGGATGATGTAGATGGACACATTACTAGTCAATATATAGGTAGTGAAACCCTACATACACCACAATAATTAATCATGGTGTAAAATGTATTTGAAATTATTGTTTTGGTGTTTGTTTATAGTAAATATATACAAAAAAATAAAGAAAAAGAGAAAAACATTAGAATTATAAAAAGAGAGAAATAAATTTTAAAAAAAAAAGATAAAACAAAAACAAAAACATGGGAAAATAATTTAGCATCTATTTTTATATTTAAGAGAAAGAATAAAAGATAATTTGGGAGTCTATTCATTGAGGAAGGGAAGAAAAGAAATTTAGAACGTTGAAGAAGAGTGGACTAAACTGAGCAAAGGTTGTGTAGATAGTCTCATGCAAGTTTAAAAGTGTACAAGGTAGGTGGTGTCTTGAATTTTGTTATATAATCTGTGTGTAATATGTAATATATTAAATAATAAGTCATATGATACTATTCAATTATTGTCTAAAATAAAAACTTATTGGAGGATAATATGTGTGTAAAATAGCAAACTTCTGTAAATGTCTATTATCGATTATATTTCAGCTATTGAATAATATAATTATATGTAATTTATGAGATTATTTTTATAGACATATATAGTCTATGTGTAATACAATGAACTTATATGATACTGAGATTATTATTGTTAAATAAAATCTATGTGTAATATAGGGATTTGAATATTGAGTAAGATTATTGGTTCTATATTTATGAGTGACCTGTATCATATAAATATAATGATTTAAATATGTATAAATAGAAACTTAAATATACAATAATATATTGCAAGTTATCTAGATTTAGATTAAACCATAGATACACCCTAATATGTACAATAATGCTATATATTATGAGATTTCCTTTGCATTATATATATATATATATATATATATATATATATATATATATAATGTAAATGAAATCTCATAATACACACACACACACACACACACACACACACACACACACACACACACACACAGTGATTAGTTAATTTATTGTATGCTTTTTAAGATTCATAGCATGCAAAGGGGGCATGGTAATTAGATTTATGAGTATATTGAAATGACAAATCACCACCCCCTTCTATAACATTACTTAAATTACTACTATCTTAATTATATATCTTAGATTATTGAAATTTTACTTGAAATACATATCATTTTTTCTATATAAATAAATCCATTAGAATTAATAAAAGTCAATAATCATGGTAATTAATAGTGATTTAGATATTCTATGGCATCATGCTTTATTCCAAATAGAAATTTTATAAGGCATCACATATAAATTCTAAATTTTTACATTCGTCATCCATATGATCTTGAATTGGGCATTGAGACTAATATTATGATTAAATTAGAATTTATTTTGAGGCACTAATTTATTCTACTATGTACATAGGGCATTGGTCTTATGATCACAAATTTAAAATGGCAAATGGCCAAATGATTTTATTTAGTCATGAAACTATAAACTCACTTATTCCTTGTCTTGATGTATTTGAGGAATGGAACTCTTTAATGTGTTTTACCAGATTTTAAAGAAAGTTTCTTGTGTAATACCTTGTACATTAGGATTTTAATTAATTTTCATGTATTAATTAAAATTACATTTTTTACTATTATTTACTCTCAAAATCAGGGAGAATTATGACTATGTGCACAATACCTTATTAATTCCTCTTGTAATATTCAAAAGAATTATATAGGAGATCCATTAGAAGGTTAATTTTAAAGGGATAAATGCACCTAAAATATTAGGAAATCCAAAGAATTTTTAAATAAAAGGTGTATGTGTAGAATCCTTTAAACCTATGGTACCTCTTATAACTCCCTTTCCTCATGGTAAACACTTACAATTAAGCTATAATAGAAATTGGAAGTATGAGTGTGTGCGAGAGATCTAGCTAATCATATAATGGTGATACCTAATGATTTTATGTGAATTTTGGAATTATAATACTTGAACATAGATAAACATACCTCCTATATAGGCATCAATTTTTGCCAAGAAAAACATTATTAGAGGAAATTTTTAATTGTTCACCCTTTGTAGTAGAACCCAGGAGGGTTCATAAACTTGATTATGTAATGAATTAAATCTATATTTTATTTTTAACTTTAAAGTCTTGGCTTAATCACATTAATTTTGTAATGCTCATTGGGAATAAAATCATGGAATTAGTATCTATTAATGAGAATGATAAAAAAAAACTAGATCCTTAGATATTATGTTATAGATATCCATAACATTGTGTAAATTGAGTTGAAATGGGTAAAACATAACTACCTCTCTTTGTGGGTTAAAAATAGTGAAACTTCTAGATTCCATGATATAAAAACCCATCACATGCAATGTGAAATTATATAAAGTTATAACTAATTACATAATTAAACCTTAGGGGTAGATTTTTTTAGTTAATATTCTTGGGAGAAATATTAATCAAAAAGTGAAATAATTGAATAATATAGTTTAACAAATGATTTCTTGTAAACCATCCAAAAATAAACCAAATAATGAGCCAAACATCTTGTGTTTTTAGGAAAAACAAAGTTCTAGGTTATTATATGAAATGAATGTGTTTTGTGTAGTTATAACTACTTCATGAGTTGATTACTATGTTTAGTAGTTATGATTAAAACACTAAACTATGGTTTAAAAATTATAAAGTATTAAAATACCTACATATAGTGTACATTAGGATGTCTAAGTGATAAAATATATGAATTATACATATAATTCATTAGGTGATTGAAATATGTCACTAAATTACCTAAAAATTAGGAACTATAACCCTTGGAATAGTTTCTTAGAATAAAATGAGTCAATAAGATAATGGGTTTAATGAATTATCTAACTCACTACTAATAATGTGAATGACTATTAGTCATATGTATTTAATATTAAATACTTGTGTGCATTACATACTATGAGTGTATTATTATATATAAATACTTAGTACATAATGGTGCATCATGATGCATGTTTATAGGTTATGATACCTTGGTAAGCTTATAGGAAATATACCTAGGTGGTATAATTGTTTATTATATGCTTGTTATTATTTTCATGGATTAGTTGAGTCTTGAAAATCATAAGTATGTGCTGTCATGTATTTATGAACCTATGATAGTATGGGATATCATAGGGTAATAAAACATAAAATTATATTTTACTTAGGTGGTTCTTACTGTATTTATTATGCCTAAAATCATATCTAAATTTGATTTTTCTATTGTATAAATGTTGGTTATTTCTATGGATAGTTTGTGTTATTATAGATGGTAAGACTTATGTATGCATGTATGCAAACTTTGAGATTTTATAAAATGTTGTGCTGGTTTGATATTTTTTTTCATATTAATTATGAATTTATTTTATATATAGTTACTTTTATATCACTTGTGTTTCCCATGTATTTGAAACTACCTCATATGACCAATTGTAAAAAAATTGGTAGTTAAGTCCTAGAATACTAGAGTGTGGTAATATGGGTTGGAATAGGATGTAGATTATTGGAAACCAATTATATTGTTTTAATTTTATGGTTAAATTGAATTTTTACCTATGTGGTATATTTGTAATCATCATTTCTAGTATGGGATAGAATATAATGAAAGATTCATGCATATGTTTGATGGACTAAATATATGATTTTATTACTCCTTTGTATAGCATGTCATATGATGCATATCATAGTGGGATGTAAGTTGATTAATATTGTGTTTGAATTATATTTTACCAACATGTATTTGTAATTCAATGTAAGGAGTGAGATGAACTTCACTAGCTTACTAGCATTGCAATGTTAGATGAAGGTAGTGTGATCAAGTGGTGTGCATGAAATTGATATATCTATAGATCACTTTTATATTACTATTTATAAAACTTTGGGCTAATATATTTCTAGTGAGACATTATCATTTCATGAGTGTTATTTACATGTATATATGATATCTTTCAATAAATCGAGATCTCTATGATACACTACATGTTTAGTTAGTTAGAAATCATATAGCACATAGGTACTTGCTACTCTCTCTAGATTCCCATGCCATCACTATCTACCCATCCATGAAGGGAGGGCCATTTCCTAATGGGATAGTTTTGGGGATTGTTAGTTTTTGGTTGGTGTGGAAAAACACTCAAATTATGTTCTCCCTCCTCACAATAGTATTACTAATCGAGATGAAACTTGAGATTGCCACAAATACTTAAAGTTAGAAAACTATGCTCCAACATATCCAAGTATCTTATTTGTAAATTATGTTACTATAAAATTATCATGAATAGTTTTAATTATACATTTATGCACCTTGATAGTGGTGTTTGTGTATTCATACAATTTCAGTTTAAAATGTTATAATTACTTTCTATATTGATTTATGTTTCTCTCATGATATTAGAGATCCATATTTTATGTTGTAATATGAGTTGATGACATGTTTGTATATGAATACTATTATTATATATGTTAGAATCTTAGGATGTATTAAACTTTTGTAAATGTGTGTTTTTTTTATAAAATGATGTATTTATAGTTAGATTCTAATAAAGATGTTACAAATTGGTAGAAGGTAATGGAAACAAAACAGCAAGCCAAGGTAATCTGAGTATGGATTCATTTTCATTGGTTAAATAAAAATTAGTGAAAGATGATGTTGTAAGTAAAGAGTATAAAGGACAAGTTAAGGAACTCAAAAAGATGAGAAATAATACTAGAAAGGATTGGAAGAATAATATCAATGTAGGAAAAGGTGGGAAGGACCATGAGTTTATTAAAGTGAATCACAAGTCTCATGAATTTAATTTGATGGATAATAACCATGCTAGTGAAGGTATGGGAATGAAATCTAAGGAGTCAATCCATTATCACATGGAGAAGAGAAGTACTGAGTAATAAGATCTCATCATAGAGCCAAAGAAAGAGGAGGACAACCATGATCCTCATGAAGGAGTTGATTGGAGGAATAATGCACGTTGGGAGGAGGATAAAACCAATCCTAAGGTAATATAAGGAAGGAGTAAGAGTATTATATAATTGAGAGATAAAAGATAAGGTATCCTTATCCAAATAATTAGTCCAAGTACCATGCCAATAGTTGAAGATCAAGGACTAATAGAAGATCTACAAACAAGTGAGAAAAAGAGAAAGAAAATGAAGTAAGAGAAAGGTAAGAAGTTTACCTAATAAATGGGTAATTTTACGGCTGAAATGGTTGTTTTTATACATTATAAAAATAAGATAATAATTTTAAAATAAGTGAGGTGTTATGATAAAGATGAATTGGTCAATGAGATGTCATTTCAAGATGAGCAAGTAGTCTATGAGAAGACTCACCATGAGAAGGTGGAGTGTCATGAGGAGGAAAACAAAGAGGGTATTATTGATATTTTTCTAGGGATAAAGGAATAAATAAATCATGATAATCCACTAAATCATAAATAAAAATCATAAATCATGGTTAAGAATCAAGAACAACGAGTGTATGAACCAAGCATGACAAATGAATAAGGAAGCCATAGAATATTAGAAAAGATGAAAAATGAGAATCAAACCTTGGAGGCATATCATGAATAATATAATACAAATATATAGGATACATAATATTAAGAGGTCAAGGAATTTCAACATTTTATACACTTCATGGGGGTAGAGGATGAGCTGGCAAAGAGACCTGATAAGACAAGAAGACAAAGACAAAGGCATCAACTAAGGAGAAATGAAAAGGATAAAAGGAATAATAAAAATAATATTTTAGAATATCATAATATAATTAATTTTAAATTAATGAATAAAATATACCAAATGCATTTGAGTGGGATCTCATATTCTTCCCACTTAGGGAGTATAATGTAAAGCATCACAAGGTGTCATGAATAGTTAGTGTGTTTGAAATTTCACGAGATCATATTTTTATTTTATTTGGGTAGGATAGGTATTATAAGTAACCTTAGTATGTTTTATAGTAATTATAAGTCTTAATTTTTTTATTACCTCTTTGGAGTTTTCATTCAAAAAACTATATTTAAAATTTTTAATTTTAGAATGGGATTTGTGTGTTGTTTGGGAGTCTTGTGTGAAATATAAATGTTGTTAAATATTTTAAAGGGTCATATTATTATTATAATAGTGTTTTAGATTGTTCCAATGTGAAACATAATATAATATAATAATCAAGAAGTTGTAACTACCACCCTACATGGGGTTGGTAGGAAATGTCAGTTACTTTACATGTTTAAGTGTCATAAAAGGTTATAAATGCATATAAGGAGGGAGAGAGTGTGTTTTGTGAGATTATTATAATTTTATATGAGATATAAATTCAAATAATATGGGTGGAGAGTCTAATAAATACAAATATTTGATGAATAACTTTGCCTTTATGTAAATTATGTGTTTTGTTTGTTGTAGGTCAAGGAAATAAATGAATAAAAGAAGGACTGAAAGAGATTTGTGTGCTTATATGAGTTTAATGGGTTTTAATAAATATTATATTATTTTTATCTATAAAATATGGGTTTCACATCAGTATTTTCAAGTTAATAATGAATTCACCTACAACCTAATCCATTTAAAAGTAATTCTACTCATGTACAACAATGATTGGTAAGTAAGATTTGCATTGATGATAGTTAATTAAGTGATTGTTAATTAATTAGATCATAAATAGATTATATAGTTTGTATTTTATTAATTAAACCAATTTAGAGTCTTAAATTCCATTGAGAAGATAAAAATACAATCAAACCTTCACACACAATCCTAACGAGAACTCATAATTATGAAATTTACTTGTTGGGAGTGTTTTATGATTGTACATAAACATATAGCCATAAGATAAGTATAAGGAAGAAAAAAAGAACTGTTAAAAGGGGAATGAGATTTTTAAAATTCATAAAACTCAAATTATGCAATTTATAGTGTTTGTTTCCTTGTCAACACTAGACCTAGGGTTTGAAAATGGAATCTTGAATAAATTTTGTTCCATCCAAAACAAAATTCCACAAATTAAGAACATAATGTATTGTAATGTGTAATAAGGTATTTTTGTGGTTAGAATTTGGTATAGTAATATACAATATGATCCCCATGTCTATGGTATTAAATAAAGCCTAAATAGACCTAATTAGCAACAGGGGCATGAAATAAAGTGTACTTATATTGATATTTAAGTCTTGAAAGTTTTTATGAAAATGAATGTGGATAATGGGTATCAAAAACATATATTTTTTTCTGTAATCTTTATGTATTGTTCCCAAATACTAGATTTGTCCTAAAATATGGCTAAAAGAAAAGAGGCCTAAAGAAGGAAAGTGAAAATTGGTTGAATGTGCAAACTTGATTAATTACTATTGTGGTATTAATTTATACCCATGGAGGGAGTTATTTAGTATCTATCCAACTAATTCAAAAAATGGGAACAACCTCAGGCTATGGGTATCCTATAGTGAGGTTGAGCCTCTAGAGAGGGCTAGTGCCCTTGGATCTATCACTTAAACTAATCTATTACTTTGAAAATGGAGAGAAATAGATAATAATACATGAAAACATGTAAAATAAGGTGATGCACCAATTTTTTAAATGCTTATAATTGCATAATACATGTTATCAGACACTTTTAAACCTAAAAATATCACTTTATTCACTCTTTGATCATATTTCACATAAGTATTTCATAAAAAGGCATGAACTAGCTATCAATATAGTATAGGAATGTAGTTTTCCACTTCCAAACCAATCAAAAAACTATCTATTACACTTATAATTACCTTTGAAATATACAAAACACTTCATGAAGGTGAGAAAAATTAGATAGAGGCAAAAGAAAGCATACATTCACTTAACCACATCAATGAATTCATAGGACACACTTCAATTTAGCTTTCAAATGGAATAATTTGGTCTTTTATTGCATCAAATAGGTGCTATAGTAAAATCTTGGCATAGATAGGGCAATCAAGGGATAAATTAGAGATATATGAGAAAAGGGAAAGAGAGAGAAGGAACCAAGAAAAATAGAAATTAATAAATGAGACCCAACCACCTATTTAATCAATTAGTATTGATCCTATTCACCAAATTAGCCATTGATCAACCCTGAATATCTCTCAAGTCCTCTCACTGGCTAAGAAATGTGCTAGAAGATAAGAACATTGTCAAAGGTGTTGAGTCATGATCCATTAGAAGGTGAAGATGATAAAGATTCTAAAAATGTATTAAATATTTTTCCTGCACTCTCTAACCACCAAACTCTGTATCCTATTAATTAGCCTATAGTAGCATGCTTCATATTGATATGTTATTTATGTTATCATATATTTACATTGAAATCATTGATCTGGTGTCCCCTCAAAATGAAATAATCAAAAGACCTTTCCCTTACATTGAATTCTTTCTCTATCACAACTTTACCATTACTCCAAAACCTGAACATAGGTCCACTATAGATGAAAATGAATCCCATCATTGGTTTTCATATAGTTATAATTTTAATGAATATATATAAGCACCTAGTCTCTTGATATTGAATAAGATGTAAAATTCATGCTTGAAGGACTTTGAGTGGTCTAGCTAAGCTTTTAATGGCAATCTACAAATTTGCAATATGTGCTCTGGTAACCCATATCATATTTGATCTTGCATTTATGCATTTTAATGCTAGGCAGAGAAAATATTTTTATCTAACATGTCTTACTATGTGGCATCTCTTTGGAATACCTATTTCATTTTAAAACCTAACTAATATCACTTGAGACACGTGTCCTCATCATGTGCCTTTTGGAGATTTGATCAAATTTGCTCCATTCATCATCTTGAGAGTATCCTAGCTTTGACCTTTATCATTGTCTTTGATCTAGATTCTACTTTATAGATCATGCCACTTTATAGTCCCACATGCCCCCTATGGACCTTACTATTGTTGTAAATATTGTCATTGATGTCAAAGGTTTAGCATTATTGGTGATAAAGGCCCCATTGCATTTAATGTTGTTGGTTATAAATATATCTTGGCTAATATGAGTTAATATTTATTTAATATTAATGAATATATTTTTGGTTGCATATGAGACAAAATAAGGGCCCATGGACAAGTCGAAGAGCCACAGGATAAAGACAAAAGAAGGATGGGATGCATTTTCCCATGAAGAGTCATCTTGGGGAATACCAAGAGTCACCAAGTGAAGACAAAAGAGGAAGGGCAAATTTCTCATGAAGGGACACTTTAAGGAATAGGAAAAGTCACCAAAGATAAGGACAAAAGTGGGAAGGACGTTTTTAGTTATGAAGGGCCACCACATGACTTTTCAAAGGCTTGAATATGAAGGGTCATCCAATATTGGCACCATTTTCCATGAGGATTGAAGGGTCACAAAGGGGGAAGGCCAAAGGTCATTTGGAAAGCTATAAATAAAGGCTTGAGAAGCCATTTGTAATATGGATGAGAGAGGTTGATTTGATATTGTAATATCTAGCTTAGAATAGTAATTGTGAGAGATGAATATGATATGTATTTGTTATATTTACCTTAGAAGAGCAAAGGTGAGAGAGAGGAAGGAGATGTTGTATTGATCTATCATTTGTTGAGATAACAACATTAAGAGATAGGTGTGTGGTATATACAAATGGGTTGGTGCTCCTATGGGTTGGTGCTCATGAATTGTTGTTGAGTTGGTGCTTGGAAAAGGGGTTGGTGCTCCTGTGGGTTGGTGCTCGGCAAAGGGGTTAGTGTTCCTGTGGGTTGTTGCTCACGAATAGTAGTTGGGTTGGTGCTCATGAATTGTAGCTAAGGTTTGTACTTGTCAAAGGGGTATGGTGCTTGTATGGTTTTGTTCTTATGAATATAGTTGAGATTGATTCTCTGTTGTTTTTCCCACATTGGGTTTCCACGTTATATCTGGTGTGTCTCTCTATCTTGTGTGATGTTTATTGTTTGAGTTTTATTGTATATCTTGAATGTTTGATTAAGTGGAATTTGATAAAGGGAAAGTTTTATAAGATATATAATATATTGATTCACCCCCTCTCTCAGTATATTCCATGCTTAACAATTGGTATCAAAGTAGGTTCCTTTATAAAGGGTTTAACATCTTGAAGGTAGATCAAAGAAAACCATAAAATAGCCAAGTAGCTAAAGAAGGAGAATCAAGAGTTGAAATCTATGGTTGAGGCTCTTAAGGAAAAGGTGTGTATCTTGGATTCTAAATTGGCTATAGAAGTAAAATAAAATAAGATATTTATTCAAGATCTTAAGAATCAGTTAGAGGTTGCAACTTCAATTTTAACATCAAAAGAAGAAGAATGTAATCAGTTGAAGGTTGAGTTATATTCTTTAAAGGACAATCATGAGAAGTTTATAATCAAGGTTGAGAAAGATCATGAAATATTAGTCCAAGGAAGGAAGGATGCAGGTTTTGAAGGTAAATCAAAGAAGTCGATCAGGCAGACCAATGCTTTCAAGTTTTCAAATTCTTTTCATGGTTGTTGTTTTGTTTGTCATCATGTTGGTCATAGGGCAAGATATTGAATGAGGAGAAGCAATCAGTCAAAGGGAGATCTCAGTCACATTCAAGAAAAAAGTATGAGAAATATTGTTTGCTTTTGTTGTCATGAGGTTGGCCATATTGCTAGATTATGCCAAAATAAAGTAAAGAGATATTCAAAGTATGTCAAAGGTTATAGAGCCCCTAAAAGATATGAGAAGAGTCAAATTAAGGTTTGGAGACCTAAAATAGTAAAGGTTGATCAGGTTGAGTTTAAGAATGAAAATTAATTACTTACTATAGTAGATAAAGAATTAGATAAGAAGGATTGTGCAGAATCTCATGTTATATTTGAGCATGAGCTTTGTCAAGATAAGATAGTTGCAAAAGTTGAGAAAAATAAAAACATCATAAATGATAAGGTTAGTAAGTAAAAAAGGTTAGACATGCTTAAATGGATTCTAAAATAAAAACACAAGAAGATCAAGGAAGAAATAGAGGAGATATGGGAATCTCTTGAGATTTATTTCTAGAACCCTATTGTGTGGGGGTGTCTCTTCTAGGCTTCAAGGAGACACTTTTTAAGAAAATTGAAGCATGTTGGATGCTATTGGGTCTTGGCTATGTTGCATTACAAGAAGGTGAGTTGGAAAATTAATTTGTATATCTTTTGAGGGAATATATTTTTTAAAGAAAATTTTACATCAATATTATGGTTTGAGGCTATTAAAATGATTCTTGCATATGCAGTGTTTCAAATGATTGTGGTCATAAGAAATTAGAATCTTGAAAAAGAGCTAATAGTTTTAGAGAAAAATAAAAGGATACTCATGTAGATTCAATCAAGAAGGATCAAAGTCTCAAAGCTCCATTCATCAGGAAGAAGGTTCAGTCATGTTCATGGTAGAAGAAATAACCTGAAGATTCTATGTTGGTGCAAACAGCTTTGCATGTAAGAGATAAAGATCAGCCATGGTTCATTAATAGCAGATGTTTGAGGCATATGATAGGAGATAAGAGTAAAGAATATCAATGGTGCTACAGTGAGATTCAAAGATAAAACCATTGCTAGGATAGTCAAAAAAGGTACTTTAATTTTGGATAATGGTAGAACCAAGACTAAGAATGTTTTATAAGCATAATCTATTGAGTGTAAGGAAAATATGTGATCAAGGATACACCTTAAATTTTCATGTGGAAGGGTATGAGATTAGATGAAAATATTCAAATGAGTTGATTGCAGATTCTCAAAGGACAGGTAAAATCAGATATCTTCTCAAAGATCAGTGAAAGGAGTTGGGATTAATTTCTATTACTTCCTGCCATTGATGTTTAGCATCAAGTGAGGGGGAGCTAAGTGTTAGCTCTAGGTAGGCCCTTTGCCATTGATGTCAAAGGGGGAGAATAATAGGTACAGGTACAAGTGCAAAAAAAAGGTATAGGGAATAGGTACAAGTTGCTACAGCAAGGGGGAGTTATTGTATGTTTTTAGATGACGGTATGTGTAGGTGATAGGATGTGGTAGTTTCAGGATTGAGGTTGCCATCAATGACAAAGGGGGAGATTGTTGGAAATATTGTCATTGATGTCAAATGTTTAGCATTATTGGTGATAAAGGCCCCATTGCATTTAATGTTGTTGGTAATAAATATATCTTAGCTAATATGATTTAATATTTATTTAATATTAATGAATATTTTTTTGGTTGAATATGAGACAAAAGAAGGGCCCATGGAGAAGTCGAAGAGCCACGGGATAAAGACAAAAGAAGGATGGGACGCATTTTCCCATGAAGACTCATCTTGGGGAATACCAAGAGTCACCAAGTGAAGACAAAAGAGGAAGGGTGAATTTCTCATGAAGGGACACTTTAAGGAATACGAAAAGTCACCAAAGATAAGGAAAAAAGTGGGAAGGACGTTTTTGGTCATGAAGGGCCACCACATTGACTTTTAAAAGGCTTGAATATGAAGGGTCATCCAAGATTGGCACCATTTTCCATGAGGATTGAAGGGTCACAAAGGGGGAAGGCCAAAGGTCATTTGGAAAGCTATAAATAAAGGCTTGAGAAGCAATTTGTAATATGGATGAGAGAGGTTGATTTGATATTGTAATATCTAGCTTAGAAGAGCAATTGTGAGAGATTAATATGATCTGTATTTGTTATATCTAGCTTAGAAGAGCAAAGGTGAGAGAGAGGAAGGAGATGTTTTATTGATTTATCATTTGTTGAGATAGCACCATTGAGAGATAGGTGTGTGGTATACACAAAGGGGTTGGTGCACTTGTGGGTTAGTGCTCACGAATTGTTGTTGAGTTGGTGCTTGGCAAATGGGTTAGTGCTCTTGTGGGTTAGTGCTCACAAATTTTTGCTGGGTTGGTGCTCGACAAAGGGATTGGTGCTCCTATGGGTTGGTACTCATGAATAGTAGCTGTGTTGGTGCTTGGCAAAGGGGTTTGAAGCTCCTGTGGGTTGGGGCTCATGAATTGTAGCTGAGGTTTGTACTTGGCAAAGGGGTATGGTGCTCCTATGGGTTTGTTCTCATGAATATATTTGAGATTGATTCTCTATGGTTTTTCCCACATTGGGTTTCCACGTTATATTTGGTGTCTCTCTCTATCTTGTGTGATGTTTATTGTTTGAGTTTTATTGAATATCTTGAATGTTTGATTAAGTGGAATTTGATAAAGGGAAAGTTTTATAAGATATATAATATATTGATTCACCCCCCTCTCAGTATATTCCATGCTTAATAACTATCAGTCTTCATTTGGTTAATGCACTTATGCCATGTGGTGACCTCATGTGAAATCTAATCTCTTTGACTTGTTAACCTCATGCATGCCATCAATCCCTTTGGCATAGTTGAAAGTGTTATATCGATCTTTAATCTACCAAATCAATCATGGACCATTGATATCCATCTAATAATAATATCAAATATGGATCATCAATCTACTTTCAATTCATCATGATCGAGACCCCTGACACCTTCATATTTATCCTTAAGATCCTCTAACTCATTGACTATGATTTTTCAATCAATATTTGATTGTACAATTGAATTCACTCCATCGATATAAATTTTAAAAATTGACTCAATCAGTCTCTTACATGTCATTGATCTTCTATCCTAACCTCCAAGATTGTGCCGCTTATTGACATGTTGATGCCTAAATGTGTACCACAGGTGCCTAGAGTGTTTAATAACACTTCTCATTTTAGAATTGTATGAATTTAGTGCATGATTTATCATTTGTGATAATATTATTATCTATTGGTAGAATAGAAGTAGAATAAGTGGCTATTTCATAATATTTATATTATTTGGTGATTGAGAGCCACTATTGCCCAATAGCATATCTATGTAAAGTATGTAGTATACTATGATAAGGATGGTGAATTATGATTAATAACTAATATAAGAACTAATATAAGATGGATATTTACAACGACATTTAAATTAAGGTGTTCTAATTAAAAAAGAAGAAAAAGAAGGGTAGTGTATAAATAAATGTAGATGATCTTCATTCTAAAAATCATGACAAAGTTTAGATCTCATCTAGGCATGCAATTAACCAATATGTAACATGAAATAACTTAGTCACAAATCCTATCACACATCATTCAAACTCTTAAGGAAAGTATAAATAATGCAAATCAAAACCTAGTTCACTTTAAATATTTACCCGTACAAGCAAACAACATTAGCCCAAATACAAGAAGAGTAAGAAAATGAAATGAACCTAAGGACTTTCATTCAACATAGCATTGACACAAGTTAACAAATATATTATAAAATTTACACACCAATAATTTATAAGCACCATTAAAATCTAGAAATTAGAATAAGTGAGAGAGTAGCCATGATAACGATGAACACAAGAAAATATTAGACAATCTTTGTAGAATTCCTTGCTTATATTAATTAATATTCATTAAAAAGTAATTTGGATTTAATAAATCCTTCCTTTTTAAAATTTAAAATTCTCTTTTTATAATATTTAAAGAATCATGTTGATCAGTCTCATCCAATTACATTTGTAAAAGAGTATAGGACATGTGTCCTTTCTGTTACATTCTAAAACAAATGACCGTTTCCTAGCTTATAGACAATGTGCTCTTATAAATTGCACATGTATATACACAAATAATATATTAATTTTAAAATGGACAAGGTTTAGCTATAGGAGGAATATTATGATTTTGAGAACTTTCTATCTGATGAAGTTCTCTACTACTACTATAGCATCTTCAGTTCTTTCTGATGCTACCCAATATAGTCATGGTCTAATCTTCAGGTTGTAAATCCATTTTAAATTGCTCACCAGTGGATATTAGATATACTTACCTCTAAATATATTATAATTTTGCCTCTTTTGAGTTAATTATAATTTTCATAGGTTTTGGTTATGGTCCTTACCTCATTAGGGAATTCTCACAGTTCTAATAGTGCTCTAATGGCATCATGTTCATCAGTATCCAAAAACAATCATTGCCTTTTAAAATTTGGAACAAATTTTACTATGTTAAAATCTAAATGCTAATGACCATCATTTTATGTTTTTATGAATGTATTTTATGCTCGTATGATCATTAATTTTTAAGCATGTGATCAAAGCTCTTTTCTATGTTAAAATTGGCATCCACATGATGATCATTTAACATCTGTTGAAACATCTTTAATTTTTGTGTGACCATAAGTTTTAAGAACATTATAGGGATTATTTTCCAAGCATAAAACTAATAATTTTTTGGTTTTTTCTATAATTTGTGTGTGGCACATGTCAATTGCTCAGTGTTTTTATGATTGTATACTAGACTCTAAGGTTGTGCCACTTGGCAACCCCATTGGCCTTATGAGCTCTGCACCTTGTCAATGTTATTATACCACACTCTTTTTCCATGTAGTATCCTCAAATTAAATAAAATATTCATTTAAAAATTACTCATTGATCTCACTCCATTGATCTAGATTTGTACATTAGAATGTGTATCATCGATCATCTAAACTTGATCGGCCTTTAAGCTAGGGACCACTACTTAACTTTCAATGCCGATCTTGCCTTATTTGATC
The DNA here is from genome assembly GCA_037957365.1 of Torreya grandis. Classification (NCBI taxonomy): domain Eukaryota; kingdom Viridiplantae; phylum Streptophyta; class Pinopsida; order Cupressales; family Taxaceae; genus Torreya; species Torreya grandis. The sequence continues at coordinate 20,224 of JARHVA010008210.1, forward strand.
TTGGTATTATAATTAAATGTGTGTCATTGATCTTACATATAATAATGAAATTTAATCTCATGATAAAATATAAAGGACTTAGGATAAAAATTATAAGCTAAGTTCTAAATGTATATACAGGAACTCATGAATTCAAAAGGGACTTAGTATAAGGACTTTGGACCATGGTTTTATTTGTATTAATAAATATTAATATTTTATTATAAGGTTGTAAGTTGAGTTTACAACATATAAAAGGAAATACATGAATAATAATAATAATAATAATAATAGGACCTAGGCATAAATATTTTATACCAAGGTTATAAATAAAGAACAAAAATGACCCTGCAAATAGAAACGACATAGTGTAAAGTTTTAGGCTAAAGTTTTTATCATATTAATAAATATGATAAACCTCAAGATAAGAATTTATGCTAATCCTTATAAAAAGTGGACCATGGGGTATAAAATATACCAAACATAAGATTTTTAGCCTAAGGTTTGGTTGTGTTGAAAAACATGACCAAGCCTTAGGATAAAAATTAAACTAAGTTCATGGCATCTAATTGGTTATCACTCAAATTTAAATAAAAATCTCCTACCTCATTTAAATTTTAATTAAAAGTTCTAGTTAAAACCTTAGGCTAGGGTTTCATCAATTAAAACATGAATTTAATTAATTAATTATAAACTAAGGTTAGTAAAATATCAATTTAACATTGAAGCACAAAAACCTAGGCATGTTCATTCTCAAATAGGATCCATTAAACCTATAACCTAAAACACAAATATTTAATGTTATAACTTCAGATAAGATTAAATTCAAACCATGAACAAATAAGTCAACCAAAACATGGTGTGGATGATATTCAAATACAAATAATGTGTGAACATGCTAGTCACACTCTGATCAAGTGGATCTTAAATTTTTAGGTATAAATTTGCATAATTTGACACATGGGCCCATATTTTTTAGAGATGGGTGTATGTTGATCTCAAAAAATGGTGACTTCTAGGAAAAACATAATAATATGTTAAAATTTAGAGACTCTGGTTTAGAATGATAATTAAGCTACTTATTCCATTTGATTAGGCACCATTATTAATATTAGTTCATGGTTAGAACAAATCTTGCATAGGTATAATTAGGATCAAACATCAAAACTCAATAATGTTATGTGTGTGTTTTTATTCCACTTACTGATTGCTAAAGGATTTAACGAAAAAAATCTATGTTCATGACTTTAATAATTAACATTGACTTTTAGCATGTTTGAATATTCATTAAGAACCATGATTTAGCTCAAGTAAGGCTTTGGCATTGCTCGGCTACCATCCAAGTATCCATAACCTCAAAAAATATGCATTTTTATCTGCTCAAGGCCTTTCTCCACTACTAGCTAGGAATCCATAGCCCTAATGGAGATTACCAAAATCATCTTTGCTTAGAAAGCTCTCTAAATTTTACAATAAGGATCTTATTTTTTTATTTTTTAGATCATTTTTTGACTTTCCAGCAAAGGTTGGGAACTAGGTTAGCTAGGTTTAGGTATTTGGTCAAGTGTTTGATTTTTAGACAATCATCCTTGTCTATAAACTTTGTCCTAGGAAATTAATGTATTTTAAGTATAAGCATAACTATGTCTTAATAGTTTAACCTTTCATCCAACATGTAAAATCCTTATTAAATCAAATTTTAGATTTAAACAAGGTTTAAAATATAAATTAATAATTAATTTATCCATCATTCCTTTCTAGATTTTTTAAACTACAACATCAAGCTCATATTTCAATAATTCATGATAAATCAATGTTGGGAGGTCATACCTACATTTTTGAACTATGAAGCTCTTGGGTAGCTAGATGAAGCTCAAGCTAAGGGATATCTAAAAAGACTTATTCAATATCAAGGAACAAAGTAAGAGAAAATAAACAAATATAAATAGGCACTATATACAAACAAGGGATAGAAAGAAAAAAGCAAGAAATAAAGAACATGAAAGAAACTAGACTAAGACCTACACTGACCCCATAAATTACTTACCTCTAGGATAAAATGGAAAATTATTTATTCTACTACAGAACATTAAATCATGATTACTTATATCAATGGCCTCTCTTTATGGATAGGAACACTTGTATGCTTGTGTCTTCTAGATGATGTAGCTTGGCCTCCTATCAACATTATCATATATATGGATCAAAGGTATGAATGTAAGACCCAATTATCTTCTTCCTAAATACTTCTATCTTACATTAGGAGTGTTAATTTTCCCCCAGTCATAGATAGATAGTTACCTATATCATCCTCATTTAATGATGGCATCTCAGCTAGCATTCTTGTCCTAATGTTTTTATTAAATTTAGATTGAGGTAGGGATAGACTATAAATCTTTGTACCAAATTTTTCCAAGTCATCCTAAAAGGGTACTTCATCTTGATCATCTGAACGAGCATGAAATTTAACTACAACTTTACCATTTGAATCAATCTAATCACATTATTACACCCTTTTGAAGGTGTCATATGAAAATTCTTGGTCTATTTCACTTGATTCATCCTTATACTCCATATAGAATGTCATCTTAGCTACCCAATCGAGTCCCAAGTAATCTTTCTTTGGGGTCTCTAGAATGATATTATTGTCTTTAAATACCTCAATTTATTTCAAGAAATCCTAGCATAAATGTTACCACTAGTCTTATTCTTTATGGGCAGACTCTATTCTAGCAATGACCTAATACGAATTACCTTCACAACTATATTCTAAAGAAAATTCAGTTTGTATATGATGTTTTTAATGGGGCTTCTCATCTTGAACATCCATTTCATCTTCTAGATTGTTTTCTAGTTCACTTTCTTCATCAAATGAAAAATCAAAAGCCTACATGAAGGATTTAGAAGTTCCTACAAAGCTAGATGTCCCTACAATGAAGTCTTGATTAAGTATAAGTTGATATGTATCCCTTTCACTTTGACATGCTTCTAAGACATTATAATGATCAACTAGACCTTTATCATAAAGATTCATTTCATGTATGTCCTCATATGAATTATTGTGGCTATTATCATGAAACCTATTAAACCTTTGAGAAACATAATCTCTGTTAGATCCTTCCCAAAAATTGCCTACTTAATTTTGCAACTAAAGAAAATAAGTTCTCAAATTTTGAACCATCTTAAGTATGGATTCAGTTTCATTCTCTAGTTCTTTCAATTTATGAAATTGAATTTCATTACTAATGGACACCAAAGATCTCTATCCTTGTGAATTAAATCCATTTGTATCATTGTCAAAGAACCCTAAATCTTGGCTAGGATAGGTATGGCTTAAGGATACTTGGTTTAATGTTGGTGTCTAATTTAAGGTAGAAAAAATTTGATTGACATTCAGTGCTAGAAAATTGAGGTTGACATCTAAGATAACATATGAAAGATAACCTTGAGGCTACATTTGATCATTGATTATTATAGCTTAAACATAAGCCAATGTCAAGGTGTTTATGACTCTAAGAGACCTATTAAGAAACACATAATTCATGGGATCCAAAGTGTCCTTATAAATCTCCAAGGCCAAAGCATCTTTAAGTTTATAATGGGCTATAGTTCTATTGAACATATTTTGGAACCTAGAATTAAAGGCTCTAATGGGCTCATTTGAGTCTCTTATGATATTGGTGAATTTCTAATATAAAATGGATGGACTAATGATTTTACCAAATTGATCAATAAAGATCTTTTTATAATCATCCCAACTAGAAATATAATCCTATAGAAGGTTAAAGAACCATTTATATGCAACATCTTTAAAAGTAAATGAGAAAAATCTACATGTTACATCTTCATGAACAATATTCAAGATTCCTAAAGTAATTTTTGATGGTTAAAATTGCACTTGATTCTAATCAACAACAATGGGATGTTTCAAGCTATGGGATATTGCGGCTTGAAACAACCTCCAGATTTTAGAGAAGCTAGTCTCTTCTTTTATGTATCAAGTGTTAGGGGAAAAGGGATAGGAAATTAAATAGAAACACAAATGCAAGAATTGAAACCTAACTATGGCAATGTGCCTGAGTGTAATCCTGATCCTAACTTGAGCACAGTGAGACTATGTATAGGATTCAATTACATTTAAGAGTAGACAAGTGCATGATCAATGTAAAAGATGAAAAAATTAGAAATAGAGGCTCATAGTAGAGGCTTCTTTTGCTAAGATGCAAAAAATGTTAACAAAGGCATAGGATTCAATCTTCTTATAAGAATCTTCCAATCACATAAGAGGCATAAAAACACGTACAATTATGTAGAACTTCTGACTCAAGAAAATAAGACAAAAGTAAATGACATTCCTAATCACAACTCTAGAAAATCCACAGTTTAGACTACTTTTGCAAATGACACAGATAATATTAACCAAGGCATAGAGTTCAATCTTATTAATTCTTTAAGCCACATAAAAGGCACAAAAACATACACAGTTACATCAACTCTACAACTCAAGAAAATGAGACAAAAGCAAATGATATTTCTTAGTCATAAACACTAGAAAGTCTAAAACTATAGAAAGTCCCCTCCCTTTGCTATTGATCCTCCTTTTTATAGCCTTGGATGTATCTTTCTATCATCCCCTCTCCCATGCAATTTTACTCCATCCTTAACTCTCAGGGGACAAACAGATGGTGCCTTTAATGCCTTGGATGCATCCTGGTCATATCAAGAACTACCCTAACTACAACATGCTGATTCATGATTAGTACCTCCTTTCATGCTTGAATTTCCTCATTCCATCACCTTCTTAGCCACGCAACTATCTATTCTACCTCCACTTATAGGGGACAAATCGACAACCCTTTTAATGCTTGTAGGCTCCAAAAAATCTACTCAGTGAACTATTCCATCTACCAGAAATAACTCTCATTGAGTGTCCCTCCATCTCACTTTGGTGTAACAAATACGTGGAACATTATGTTCTATTGAAATGGGAGAGGACACTTAGTCGATTTCCTAAAATTCTCCTTATTACTTAGAAGGCATCAATGAATGACACTTGACATTTTCTGCTTGATTTATCAAGGGCACATGGCTCTCTCCACTCCTCTTTAGCTATGTTGTAGATTTATATAGGGCACCTAATAGGCTCCCATGGATGGTGACACTTGGTAGTTTTTGCAGACCTTTGAAAAAAACCCAAGACCCACCACAATCTTTATTTGGAAATGAATCTTGAAGATGATCTCTCAAAATTTGATGCATGGTGAACTCCACTGCTCTTGGGAAGATACGTGGGATCTTCTAGCTCTCTTACTAGGGGTATGTGGCATATTATACTATTCTTGAGGGTGGAGTAGAAAGGGGCTCAGAGAGTGACACTTGGTAGCCTCTACTGCTCTTCGATACTTAGACAAAATATAATGATGCTTCTCTACCTTCCCAAAAGGTACCTGACCCCTTTGGTTTTTTGGGACACTCCCTTAAACTACCTAATGAAAAAAAATAGTTTAATGGTTCAGTAGTTCAACACTACATGCCATCCACACATTGGCCGAGGTATTGAACTAAAATGTTACACCAAAACATTGAAACCCTTATGTTAAACTGACTGTCTCTCAGATATTGACACATGGTAAACTCTGTTGTTCTCTAAAAAAGTAGCCAGGGCCTTTTGCTACTACCACCTAGTGCTTTCTACCTGATTCCTACTACTTAGCTTGTCAAAAACCTTTGCTGAGAGATAGAATGAAATGTGGGTGCTGATATGAGATGTGGATGCTAACACATGGTGCATTCTACTTAGTTGTTATTAGATATGTGGCATGACCCACGGCTCTCAAAAAAGTTGTGAAAATTGTCCTGGACGATGCCAGCTAGCTGGCTCCATGTTTTGCAAAGTGACACTTGGCAGCTTCCACTCAAATTCAATGCTTAGGAAAAAAATGAAGTGAAGGACACAAAAGAGGAGAAAGAGGAACTGTGCTAGGATGCAGACACTTGGCAACCTCCATTGCACTTTGATACTTAGATAGAAAATGAACCCACACTTTGCTCCAAATTTGTTGCTACAACTAAGGTATGCAGGAACCAAAATTGTAGTGCTCGACAGAAAATTTGAATGCAACGTAGAGTAAAAAATTTACTATACAATTACTGGAGACCCTCAGGACTTTTGAGCTTGCTCAAAAAGAAAACTCCACCTCCTACTAGATTAAAATTGTGAAAATCATAGATTTAAAAGAGCCGTCGACATGTGTTTAAAACACTTATTTAAAAGAAAATCAAGAAAAGAACAGAAAAAACAATGTGAGAAAGGGAAATTATTTAACTATAATACATGAGAGACCCAAGACAATTGAAATGTTTTAAATAGATTCTATTTAAAGGAATCTCTTCAGGTTCTCCTTCCATCAACTCTAGCTTGAAATAATTATTCTTCTTGTATGCACAAATTTTATATAGGCCAGTCCATAGCACTTCGAATTTGGTATGCTGACCTAGCTTGACAGCCCTTACATCCCACTTCAAAACAATTGAGCCTACCTCAAAATTAGGATTTGAAGTCCTTTTATCAAAATAATTCTTAACCATCCCCTGATGCTTAATCAATAAATCATGGGCCATATCCCTCTTTTCTTGAACCTCTAAAAGTTCTACGAGTCTGACCTGCATGGGGCCATTTTCTTTAATTTCAATCTATTTGATTAGCTGGAGAGCAGGGATTTCTAAGCTTAGGGTAATCACAGCAGAATTTCCATACACCAATTCATATGGGGACATTTTGATCACCTGCTTAGGCATGATTCAATTAGCCCATAATCCTAGATTAAGCAATTTATGCCACTCTTTGTGATGATCAGCCCCTACTCTTTTGATGAGTCTTATCAGGTTCTTGTTGGTTGATTCTACCAGACCATTACCTTGAGGGTAATAGTTAGATGAAGTCTTCAAATATTTCCCATGTCTCAAGGCAAAGTCAGATACTTTAGACCCTAATAATGCTTTAACATTATTTGAAATAATGGTGTGAGGAGCCCCAAAGTGAGTAGTGATACCCCCTAGAAAATCTAAGATCACATTCTCTGTTGCTTCCTTAAGTGGGACTGCCTCGGTCCATCTGGAGAAATAGTCTATGGCATTTAATATCCATTTGGGACCCATACTGGACACTAGATTTATCATTCTAATGAAGTCAAGACCCCATTGAGCAAAAGGTTCATCCATAATTATAGGGCTAAGGGGCATGGTTGCATTCCTCCTCATCCCCATATAATACTGGCAGGATTGGCATTTTCTAACTAGCTAATAACAATCTACAAATAAATTAGGCCAAAAATATCCTGCCTCACTTATCTTTATGGTTGTGGTTATTGTATAAAAATGCCCCCCTAATATTCCATTATGCATTTCGTGTAGTATTCTCTTAGCTTCAGCCTGTTCTACACATCTTAATAATTTTCCATAAGAATTTCTTCTTAAAAGGACTTGTTTAATTAAAACAAAATGAACTCCCTGTATCCTATAATATCTCCTCTTATTTTGAATGAGCTCTCTCAGATAAATCCTATTTTTCATAAAAATAATCTTGCTTGTGACCCAAGATTCATGATCAACATCTTGTACTTTTAGCACTGTCTCTATCTCTCCTTCTGAATCTGCTTCCTCAAGTGACATCTTTTCAAGCTCTTGGGTTATATATTGACACAAACCCCTACCTTTAACTAGCTTGGTGGGTCTGACCTCTACATCATATTCAAAGATCTTAGTGATTTAATTGAATCTTTTCTCAGTAATTTCCCCCTCCATGATGTATTCCCTGACACTTGGGTGAGCTACAAGTATTAGAATCTTGTTCCCTAATATCAGATGCCTAAATTTCTTAAGGGCTTTTACCATGGCATAGGCTTGTCTTTCCACATAATTGTACCTAGTCTCATAATCTATTAGAGTTATTTAGAAAAGGCTATTGGGTGCTCCCCCTCTAGCCTGTCATTCCTTTGAGTCAAGACAACAACAATACTTGATTCTCCTCCATAGACATACACTACGATGGGCTTGGAAAAATCTAGGTTTTTGTGCACTGGGGATACTGAGATAGCCTTTTTGACCTCTTCAAAGGCTTGTTTCCCTTCTGTAATCCATTTGAAGACTAGGTTTTTTTTCATAAAAAGTGTCATTGGTCTAACCAAGCCTACAAAATTAGATATGAATTTATCGACAAAATTGATCTTCCCTAAAAAGGACTAAACTGCCTTTTTATTTACTAGAAGAGGTAGGACCATTATAGCTATGATTCTCTCAGTATCTATAGAAACTCCTTTAGAAAATATGTGTCCCAAAAATTTACCCTGAGGTACAACAAAGATGCATTTCTTGGGATTCAATGATATCCCAAAATCTTGACATTTCTTGAAGATAGATTCTAAATGATCAAAATGATCATCAATATTCTTAGAAAAAACCATGAGGTCATCTAGATAGACTAGGCTGATCTTATTTATAGGCTCCCCAAAGGCTATATCCATATCTCTTTGGAAGGTGGCTCCTACATTTGATAAGCCGAATGGCATCTTCACGTAGGCAAATGTTCCCCATTTGGTAGTGAAAGTAGTTTTGTACTGATCTTCCTCAGCTAGCCAAATCTGATTATATCCAAAGAAACCATCTAGTAAAGAGAACCTCTTTGATCCAGCCATAGTTTGTAGAATTTTTTCCATGGAGGGCAAGGGATAGTGGTCTTTTAGAGATTCTCTATTTAGATATCTGAAATCTACACACAGTCGTACATCTCTATTCTTTTTCCTAACTGGAAGTAGATTTGATACCTAGGTTGAGTGCTTGATTGGAAATATTATTTTGGATTCTAAAAGCTTCTACAACTCATCTACCATTAGAGGCTCAATCCTTGGATTTACTAGCCTCTATTTCTATCTGATGGGCTTAGACCCTTCAGTCAATTCTATTGTGTGCTGGATAATGTCTCTATTGTATCCATGAAGGTCTTCATAGCTCCAAGCTATGACTCTATCATATCTCTAGTAAAATTCAACTAGCCTTTCCTTCTCTTCTTGAGTTGCAAAATTTCCAACCTTTAGTCTTTTCCTGTCACTCACATCCATTTCAGAATAGTCTGCTTTATCTACCTGGAACCTTTTCTTTTCCAGACTTACATCCTCTAGGTCAAACAAATTTTCTAAGGTGATCAACCCCTTAGGGAGCTTATTAGTCCTCAATTGTATAATCTACTCACCATATGCCTCTTTAATCTTAGTTTGAAACTGATCAGCAAGCTCATTTTGATTCTTGTAAGAAAGAGACTACCTGAGCATCATTTTCAAACACTTGCCAATTTTCATCATTGTCTGGGATGGTCAGTCTCACTATAACTTTTACAGACTCATTTTTAACCAATAGGCCCAGTTGTTGGTTAAACTATGAGCCAATTTGGGCCATCCTATCAGCCTTAGAGTTTTGAATTCTAAGTATTATCTCAATATTAAATGCTTCAAAATCTTCTATCAAATCCCAAATCCTATGCCTGTAGGATCTCATTCTCACATTCTTGGCTACTGCCTTTTTCTGTATTTGCTTTACTACTAATTCTAAATCTCCTTTTACTTTTAGGTTCTTTATTCCCTTTTTCTTGGCTAACAAGAGCCCATGTACTAAAGATTCATATTCTACATCATTATTAGTGCAAGCAAATTGGAATCGGATAGCCCTTAAAATTTTATCACCATTTGAAGAAGTAAGACAAATTCTTGCTCCAGCACCATGTTTACTTCTAGCCCCATCAAAATTCAAAGTCTAGATCTCTAAATCTTGAGTAGTAGGTACCTATTCCCTTATAACATTTGGGATCACCTGATCCTCATCAAAAATGACATACGTGCCCAAAATAGTAGAGTCATAGTTCCCATATGGGTCGCTATGCATCATAGCCAACAATTGGTTATTTTCTTCTTCTTGATCATGCTCGGTCCAGTCACCTAGCTCAACAAAAATCCTTTCTTCTTTATTTAACATGGCATAATTTGCTTCTAATCTTGTTTTTGGTTCATTGGTGATATGGTCTTTGGACAGTGGTTTAGATAAAATTTTCATCTTTGAACCGTATCTGGTTCTCAGGATGAGGTGAGACCAGTTAAGAGACATATATCCTCCTATTTTTACTGTAAAGTCTCTGGATAAACATAAACCAAAAATAGGAGGAATATCTATGAAAACTATATCTTGGTTGACAATTATGTTGGGACATGTGTATAATTGTAATGGGATCTGTTTGATTCTCCCTATAGTTTGCATTGTTTTGCCATCTAGCTACATAACTCCTCTTTAAAGGGGTTCGTATTCTATTTTCAAAGCATCAGCTATTTGCTTGGGCATCACAGTTGTATTATCTCCTGAATCTATCAATGCATTATGCAAGAGTTTCTTTCCAACTATCAGAGTCAAATAGAAAGGCTCTGGCTTGGATTTACTTACTTGTGTTGCATCATTCACCAAGGCTATTGTCTAATGAGGAACTGTATCTTTGAGATTTTCCTTTCTAGTAGGTCCTTCCTTGTTAACAACACCTTTGGGCACTGCTTGCCCTTACAAAGCTTCTTGCAGTAGTGTCTTTTGTTTAGGAATAGCCAAAATATCCCATATAGATACTTGTGTTGGAGTCTTCTTTAATTGGTCCACTATATTGATCAGTCCCAAGGACTGAGTTTTTTGTTAATAAGGATACCTCATTTTTTCTTGAATCTAGGTAGGAATCCTTTGATCTTGTACCGACTGAGGCACTTCTTGTCTAATAGCAGCATCCCTTTTCCCTTGAGATGGAGGATTATTCTTGACTTGACCACTTACAATCTCAGGCTGCTCCACCATTCTCCTCTTTGATCTGGTGTAATAATCAAATTGCACTACTGGCCTTTGGGAGGTAGATGCTTCATTCAAGAAAATTGCTTCTTCATCCTCAACCCATGAGAATAAAGCATGTTCTAGGGTTATTTCTTCCTCTTGTTACAAGGACATTCCTTACATCTAGGCCACTAGAACTAAATTCTACATACCAAGAGACTGGTAGGCTTGATTGTTACTGGTACTGGCAAACTGATCATCTATTCTTCTCTGCTCAGCCACCCTTTGTTGTAGATTACCCATAGGAAAATCTCTGGGTGTATGAGCATTGTTGCAAGGAAAACACCAAGCATTAGTATCATCCACATAATTATTCTGACCTGGAACCATCTCCCTATTTGAGTTGGGAGGAATGGTCTATGAGGGTGTAGGAACTGCAACTAATTGATTCACTGGCTAATGGTTAGTTTGTTTTGGAAGACCTTGATATTGGTTTGGTTGGGATGAAAACCTATTTCCTTGATATCCTTGATAAGGAGGATTAGAGAAAGTATTATGCTACCTCTTTATATTAATCAGCTCATTGGAGAATGTCCTTAGCATATTCTTGATATCATCCATCTCAAATGACTAAGTAGGGACAAATTATTTCATGGATGATTGAGGGTAAGTGTACATAGACATTGGTGGGCTTACAATTTTATGAACTTCCTGAGGTAAGGACAATGAAATTTCTAGGAACATAGGCATGGGAGGCCTTGGAGGTAACTTTTCAGCATCTATTAAATGATTTTTATCTCTGACCGCATAGTCATAAGCCCCTGGCAAGGTGTGTCCTCCTAGTGATTGAATCATAATAGATATATCTGAATTCAAAGCTTTGAGATAAAACACTATGGCCATACCAGGTGGTGGTTTATCTATAGTAGGGATCCTGTCCCAAGTTTTTTGGAATCTGTTGTTGAAGTCAGTCATGTCTTCTTGTGGTCCCCTTTGGATGGTGATTAATTGTTGTAACAAAGAAGACTTATCACCCTTCTCTACAAATATTTCAAAGAATAGATCTCCAAGCTGGTCCCATGTAGAGATGGTATTTGGGGTCAAAGACTGATACCATTCTAAGGCCATCACATTTTGTTGTGTGACAACATGTATGGCACAAACATCTGATACATCTTGAAGATGTTTTGCAGGTGTCTTTGAGTCCTACCCACTGGATTTGGGCAAACTTTTCAGAGCATTTACTGGGATAGGATCCCAAAAGGCTAGTGGTGTTAGGAGTATTAAGGTGCTATCAATATTCTAGCTTGCATAATTTCTTGGGGGTACAGGGGCTTCCATATTTAGTATTGGTACAAACTGCTTAGCTCTTCTCCTTGGACTTGTTACCAGAGGTGGGAAAAGAATACCTAGATTTGTAGCAAATTGCGATCTGGTGACTGGTCCACAACTCTGACTCATTATAGCTCTCTGGTTCATATGTTCTTGAAAGGACTTCAAGATTGGTCCCACCGAGCATGCCAAAAATTGTTGATGGTTAAAATTGTGCTTGATTCTAATCAACAAAAATGGGAAGTTTTAAGCTGTGGGATATTGCATCTTGAAACAACCTCTAGATTTTAGAGAAGCTAGTCTCTTCTTTTATGTATCAAGTGTTGGGGGAAAAGGGATAGGAAATTAAATAGAAACACAAATGTATTAATTGAAACCTAACTATGGTGATATGCCTAAGTGTAATTCTGATCCTAACTTGAGCACAATGAGACTATGTATATGATTCAATTACATTTAAGAGTAGACAAGTGCATGATCAATGTAAAAGATGAAAACAATAGAAACAGAGGCTTCTTTTGCTGAGATATAGAAAATGTCAACAAAGGCATAGGGTTCAATCTTCTTATAAGAATCTTTCGATCACATGAGAGGCACAAAAACATGTACAATTATGTAAAAGTTTTGACTCAAGAAAATGAGACAAAAGCAAATGACATTCCTAATCACAACTCTAGAAAATCCACAGTTTAAACTACTTTTGCAAATGACATAGATAATATCAACCAAGGCATAGAGTTCAATCTTCTTAATTCTTTAAGCCACATAAAAGGCACATAAACATGCATAGTTACATCAACTCTACAACTCAAGAAAATGAGACAAAACTAAATGATATTTCTTAGTCATAAACTATAGAAAGTCTAAAAATATAGAAATTCCCCTCCCTTTGATATTGATCCTCCTTTTTATAGCCTTAGATGTCTCTTTACATCATCCCCTTTCCCACAAAATTTTACTCCATCCTTAACTCTTAGGGGACAAGTAGATGGCGCCTTCAATGCCTTGGATGCATCTTGGTCATATCAAGAACTACTCTAACTACGGCATGGCGATTCATGACTAGTACCTCCTTTTGCACTTGAATTCCCTCATTCCATCACCTACTTAGCCACACAACTATCTATTCTACCTCCACTTATAGGGGACAAATAGATGACCCTTTTAATGCTTGTAGGCTCCAAAAAATCTACTCAGTGAACTGTTCCATCTACCAAATATAACTCCCATTAAGTTTCCCTCCATCTCGATTTCCTGTAATAGATACGCAAAACATTTTTTTCTATTTAAATGGGAGAGGACACTTAGTCAATTTCTTGAAATTCTCCTTATTACTTATAAGGCACTAGAGAATGACACTTGGCATTTTTTGCTTGATTTATCGAGGGCACACAGCTCTCTCCCCTCCTCTTTAGCTATGTTGTAGATTTATTTGAGGCACATAATAGGCTCCCACTGATGATGACACTTGGTAGTTTCCATAGACCTTTGAGAAACACCCGAGACCCACCTCAATCTTTATTTGGAAATGAAGCTTGAAGATGATCTCTTGGAAGTTGACACATGGTGAACTCTGCTACTCTTGGGAAGATATGTGGCATCTTCTAGCTCTCCTACTAGGGGTATGTGGTGTCTTTCACTATTCTTGAGGGTGGAGTAGAAAGGTGCTCAAAGAGTGACACTTGGCAGCCTATACTACTCTTCGATACTTAGACAAAATAGAATGATGCTTCTCTACCTTCCAAAAAGGTACTTGACCCCTTTGGTTTTTTGGGACACTCCCTTGAACTGCCCAATGAACCAAAATAGTTCAATGGTTCAACGATTCAACACTGTGCACCATCCACACACTGGCTGAGGTATTGAACCAAAACATTGAAACCTTAGTGTTGAACTGACTATCTCTCAGATATTGACACGTGGTAAACTCTGCCATTCTTTGAAAAAGTATCCAGGGCCTTCTGCTATTGCCACCTAACACTTTCTACCTGATTCTTACTACTTAGCTTATCAAAAACCTTTATCAAGAGATAGAATGAAATGCAAGTGCTGATATGAGACATGGATGCTGACACGTGGTGCATTCCACTTAGCTACTATTAGATATGTGGCACAACTTGTGGCTCTCTAGAAAGTTGTGAAAAATATCTTAGACGATGCCAGCTGGTTGGCTCCATGTTTTAGAAAGTGACACTTGGGGGCTTCCACTTGAATTCAATGCTTAGGCAAAAAATGAAGTGAAGGACACAAAAGAGGAGAAAGAGGACCCATGCTAGGATGGCGACACTTGGCAGCCTCTACTACACTTCAATACTTAGATGGAAAATGAACCCACACTCTTCTCTAAGTTTGCTGCTACGACCAAGGTATGCGAGAACCAAAACTGCAATGCTCGACTGAAAATTTGAATGCAACATAGAGTAAAAAATTTACTCTATAGTAACTTTGAAAGATCTAACATGTTCTTTAATAGTGATAATGCCATTAGGATTGAAAGAAGGTAAATACCTTTTCAAATTTCTTGGGAAGTCATGTACCTAACCATGCACATCAATAGAAGATAGAACTAACCATGTCATACTTTGATGATGATCTTATTTATGGTGGTTCCATCTCTAAATCCTATTTTCAATATGATGTGTAAGCCTCATATTTACAAAGACTAATGATCAGACTCACACATTAAATGAATTTTGCACAAATGTGTATAAATAATAGTAAAAGACATTGATATTTAACTAAATTATCTCAAAAATATATCTAAATACATTAGGATGAATGATATTTACATGTTTAATCTCAGATGAACTCAAATTTGCAAAGAATCAATCAATTTATGAATAAAATCATTGTTACTAACCTCAAATGCATTGGATTTAAGTTATTTTACCATAAATACTCATGGAGCCTCAAAGAGTATTTATCTTTATCTAAAGGAATCACAAAGATTGGTCTAAGATAATGAACATCAATTATCTTTGCACAAATATGCTAAAATAAACATAAATATGCACAGATTTCATCAATCTTTGATCAAAACACACCAAAATTAGCAAATGTTCTACAAATTCATAAAGATCTAATTGAGGCCCTCCTTATATCACCAACAAAGCTCCTCTTATTGGAGCCTAAATGTGTACCATAGGTGCCCAAAGTGTTTAATAACACTTCTCATTTTAGAATAGTATGAAATTAGCACATGAGTTTTAGGTTGTGATAATCATGTTAACTATCGGCATAATAGAGGCAAAACAAGTGACTATCTCACAATATTTATATTATTTGGTGGTTGGGAGCCATGATGGCCCGATAATATATTTATTTAAAATAAGTAGTATACTATGCTAAGGATGGTGAAATATGATTGATAACTAATCTAATAACTAATTGAAGATGGATTTTGACAATGACTATTAAACTAAGGTGATCTAATTAAAAAAGAAGCAAAAGGAAGGGTAGGGAAGAAATAAATGTTGTTAATCTTCTTTCCAAACATCATGACAAAGTTTATATTTCATGTAAGCATGCACTTAACCAATGTGTAACATGATATAGCTTAAGCCTAGATCCTATCACACATCAGGGAAACTCCTAAGGAAGGTAGAAACAATGCAAATAAGAACCTAGTTCATTTAAATATTTACCCCTGCAAGTAAACAATATTAGCCCAAATGTATGAAGAGTAAGAAAATAAAATTAACATAAGGACTTTTAGTCAACCTATCATTGGCACAAGTTAACAAATCTAAAATTAAATGTACACAAA
This sequence comes from Torreya grandis, assembly GCA_037957365.1. Taxonomy (NCBI): domain Eukaryota; kingdom Viridiplantae; phylum Streptophyta; class Pinopsida; order Cupressales; family Taxaceae; genus Torreya; species Torreya grandis. Next base: position 36,149 of record JARHVA010008210.1, read on the forward strand.
AAGAATTAATGATAACCATTCAAATCTTGAAATCAAGAAAACAAGTGAGAGAGAAGCCATGATAAAAATGAACACAAGAAAATACTGGACAATCTTTGCAAAATTCCTTAAATTAATTGTTCCTAGTTTACAAAGTAATTTGACTCTAAAAACTCCCTCCTCTTTTACAATTGACAATGTTCCTTTTATAAGATGTAAGGAAGCATGTTATTTAGTCACATCAAATTACATTTGTACAAGAGTATAGGATAGGTGTCCTTTCTATTGTATTCTAGATTAAATTACCTTTTCTTGACTTATAGACAATGTGCTATTATACATTGCATGACTATAAAAATTGAATATCCTAATTTTAAAATGGATAAGTTTTAGTCAGAAGAGGATTTTCTAATTTTGAGAACCTTTTGGTTGATGATGTTCTCCACTACTATTTTATGATCTTCATTGCTTTCTGATGTTGCCTAATACAAGCATGGTCCTATCTTTAGGCTACAAATCCATTTTAAACTACTCAACAATGGATTTTATCTTTACTTATGTTTACATATATGAAAATTTATCCTCTCTCAACTAAATTATAATAGTCATAGGGTTTGATTATGGTCCTTGCCTCACTAGGACATTCCTATATATTCCAATATTTAATGGCATCCTTATGGCATCATATTCATCACTGTAGAAAAAAACCATTGCCTTTTAAAATCTGGATCCAATTTTACTATGTTAAAATTGGTATCCTCATGACTATCATTTGACATCCATAGGAATTCATTTGATGGTCAGTTGACCAACAATTTTAAACACGTGATTGAGTCTCTTTGCCATGTTAAAATTGATGTCTACACAATCATTACTTGAAATCCAAGGGAATGTCTTTAATGGTCACGTGACCATCAATTTTAAACACATTATGGGGACTATTTTCCAAGCCTATAACTTGTCATTTTTCTATTTGTTGTTCACTTTACATGTACAATGTCCTGATAACTTGGTGCTTCTCTGATTTTGTACTAGGCTTCGAGGTTATGCCACGTGGTAGTCCCACAGGCCTTTTGAGATTTACATCTTGTCAATTCTGTCGTCTCATGTGATTTCACCACATATCAGCCTTACATTAACTTAGAGGTTCATTTTAAAATTATTCATTGATTTCACTTTTTTGATATAGATATGTATGCTAGAATGTGCACCTTCGATCGTCTAAACTTGCTCGGGCTTTAAGCTAAGGACCACTGCTTGAATTTTCAACACTGATCTCACTCCATTTGATCTTGGTCTTCCACTTAAATTCATGACATTGATTATAAATAGAATAAATAAAGTGAATCTCATGATCAAATATAAAGGACTTAGGCTAAAAAGATTAAGCTAAGTTCTAAATGTATATACAGGACCTTAAGAATATAAATGGGAATTAGCATAAAGACTTTGGACCAAGGTTTTATTCATTATAATAAATACAAATATTTTATTCTAAGGTTTTTAGCTAAGTTTTCAACATATAAAAGGGACTTTGTGAATAATAATAAGACCTAGGCATGAATATTTTAGACCAAGGTTATAAAGATAAAACAAAAGGGATCCTACCAATAAGAAAGACATAGTGTAAATTATTAGGCTAAGGTTTTTATCATATTAATAAATATGATAAACATTAGAATAATACATTAGGACAAGAATTTTCAAAAAAAGGACCATGGGGCATAAAATAGACCAAGCATAGGATTTTAGCTTAAGTTTTGGTTGTGTTGAAAAACATGACCAAGCCTTAGGAAAAAATTAAACTAAGTCCTTGGCATTTAATTGGTTCCCAATCAAATTTAAATAAAAATCCCCTTCTAAATTAAAATTTTAAGTAAAAGGTTGAGTTAAAACATTAGGCTAGGGTTTCATCAATTCAAACATGAATTTAATTAATCAATTATAAACCAAGGTTAGTAAAAGAACAATTTACCATTGAAACAAAAAACCCTAAGCATGTTCATTCCCAAATGTGATATATTAAACCTACAACTTGAAATATAGATATTTAATGTTAGCACCTTGGATAAGATTAAATACAAACCATGAACAAATATGTCAGCTAGACCATGGTGTGGATATATTCAAATACAAATAATGTTCAAACATGCTAGTGACATTCTGATCAAGTGGATTTTTAATTTTTAGATACAAATTTGTATAATTTGACACATGAGTCCCTATTTTTTATAAACGGGGTTATGTTAACCTTAACACGACCCTACATTCAAATTGAATCTTGTTAAGGATTTTTTGAATCCAAATAGATATTTTTTTTGGCTTTATGTTTATGTTCTCAAGCACATCTCACATTGTTAGATCATTTTTGGAACCTTATATCTTGAGATAGAAATCTCATCAAGATATCAAATTTGTAGGGGATGATCTTGGCACAAATTACATCACTTTCATGTAATCCTTTACCTTTGGTTAGATTCCTAAGTACACCTATTAAATGCAAAACCAAAATAATATATTCATTATTTCATGATGTGCTGAGATATTCTAGTTCCCAATAATCACAATAAGAAATTTTAAAGACCAAATCATTGACCCACAAGACAAACTAGGATGACATGCAAAGCTTTGAATGGTAGGGATGACAATTTAACCTATGAGGTTAAAATTGTCAGCAAGTACTATGTTTTGATGTATATGGGAGTTCAAATAGATAGGTATATTACCATATGGGATCATGGATTCACGTTTTGAGGCATTTATTTTTATGCACATATCTCAAATATTGAACAATATTCAAGCAAGAACAAAGAATGAAGAGATGAAAGAAGTATGTAAAAGATAATTGTGATATAATAAGAATGATGAAAGTGCAAAAGCACATGATAAATTATAAATAAAAAATAGATAGTATTAATACATGCATATAAAGAGGCTTATAATCCTAGTAATGTCAAGAGAGATAAAGGGTTTTAAAATAAACAAAGTACCTATGGAAGAAAGAAAATCATAGATGATTGAAGGCATCAAAGTAAAAATTAGAGCTAGGGAGATGGTTAATGAGATTGTATTCATCATCCATTACATCTATATTTCACTTATATTTATATTAACAAACATCATAATATTAATTATTATTTTTTATGACACAAATTTTCACAATTGGTAGATAGATGTGTTATTTCATTTAAGAATGAGACCACAAGATCTCCTTCTCCCACTTCTTCCATAGTTCATTATTAGAGGATATAAACATGCCATGCTGCTCATAATAATGAAATAAGTGTATATCATCCTTTTCATAAATATATCATTAGAGTCATTCCTTCTCATAGTACCCACTCTACAATGACCAATCTTTCCCACACTAGTCCTAACATAAAATTATTGGTTGATCAATCCCTTGCTAAAGTTGTGATTTGAAAATTATAGAGAAAAATGTTATACAATCCAACCATACATTTACACTTATTATTTTCAAACATTAAGAATGGGTACCTAAATTAAATAAAAAATTATATATTTAGTTGTAGAATAATTACAATAGTCAAGAATTTTTATTTACAAATAGATTCCATAATATAAATTGATTGCATTAAAATTTAAATAAAATCCAATGAAAAACAATAAATACTTCACTAAATAATAAAGATCAAAATTTATAATAAAAATCACATAAAATAAAATTAAAAGCACTCAAACCAATATAATAAAGATATACAACTCATAATCAAATACCAATAATAATGCTACCATATATACAACACAATTTTCATTCAAACATATCAATCATATGCTTGGGGAATATCCCAATGAGTATATGAATCATCACTATCTAAATCCATGGGCCTCATACCCCTTGATATAAATTCTCTGACATCTCATTGAGTATGATGATGTGAGACTAATATTTAAATTACTCATCTAGAGATCCTAACTGATGTAGTGTCTACTCAATATCATTTTATAAGTCATCATATACCTAAATCAGAAATTACATGATATTTATATAATTCCTAACAAGGGAAGCTCACTTATCCTTCTTCCATACATAGGTCATCTCTATCAATTGATACAACATGGAAGGTGGCCATAGTCATGGAAATAATATCAAAATGGGGTGCATGCACACAAAAAATATTGATAACATGATCCACAATATCATCGATGACCAACAATGTCCATTGACATATTATGCACCAGTATGTACACAAAAATATCAACCATTGTTTCAGAATCCCAATTGCCTAAAACCATAAAAATCCACCAAAATATAATTTATATATGTGTGTGTGTGTGTGTGCGCGCGCGTGTGTGTGTATGACATTATATATATATATATATATATATATAATGTCATACACACACACACATGTGTGTGTGTGTGTGTGTAAAATATCTATAAACATAAGTATACTAAAAATTAAAACCAATTACATAGAATAATTACATGTGGCACAAATAATTTCTTCGTCTAGAGGTTGTGGACCTATAGAAAAACCTACAACTCTACCTCATCCTACACTAACTTATGTTACATGTACTTTACCAGAGGAAAATGATAGTAAGAAACAACAGTGGCCATTAATAACTTGTCCACCACTATGTATACTTAGTGATACATACTACATCATCACCATCTACCAATGGTACCAAAAAATATATCTACCTAAATAGGAGCATTGTTATATCAACATTAGTAGGAACATCTCTCTCATTTATCCTATGGTAAGATTTCACTATACAGTTCCATGGGTATAGATAAGAAGGGAATCCCTATTAAATAAAAAACTAACATAACACATGGTAAAATTAAAGTATTGATACACACTAGGGAACTAATCCACTAATAATATATTGACATAAACTTACCATAACTCCTACCTATCCTTAAAGCAAGTAATAAATTTCCTATACGACATACTATCTAATTAGAATGAAAATAAAAACATCAAATAAAAGTGGCTTGTTAGCCATTTTTGGCCCACATACCAAGCTTTCACCCATATGGATCAAGTTTCTAATGGATGAATAGATGGAAAAGTTATAGAGACCCTTTAGACTGTCAATATTTCTTGTAACAAGTGTGTAAATGCAAGGGATCCATCTGGTTCTTCATTATGTTCATCTCAGCATCTTAGTTGTAGTGGAAGAATTTTTGAGCAGGCACTTTTCTAATGCCACCATTACCATGTGTGGATGATTCAGATAAAATTGGTCATATGGGTTTGTTCACATTTTTGCCAAGTTTATAAGTGCAAAGTATCAATCCCTCAACCAAATCAAACTAAAAGTTATATATATCCAAAGTTGGGCTCTTAACCAAATTTCATTGTTTTTCCATACTTACCCATTTTCAAGAGGTTCCAATAGAGTTGAGTGAGCATCTTCACAAGGAAATATCTCACATGTTCAAAAGTTATAGGGTAAAGTGGTCACATAGGTATGTTCATCTTGGTCCCTAGTTGTTATGTGCCATGTTCCAAATCCTATGTCAAAGCTTAAATGGAGTTATACATGTTCAAAGTTAGCTCCTCAATCATATTTTTCCCATACATAGCCAAATGAGCTTAATTGTCACTATGAAGTCACATAGGAGTAGATATGGCCTATCCAACTTAAACATTTAATATCTTCACTTCGTAATCCCTCAAGACTAGCAGATCAAATGAGCTATTATTTTTGACCTTGAGAGCATCTCCTAAAAGGTTGGTCACTCCATGAATTTTGATCTTCAAGTTATAAGCCTTCGAAAATGGACCTAAATCATAAGATGTTTGTGCTAATGTAAAAATAAATCTCGAGTAAAAATCTATTTGTGCTTAAATTTGATGGTCTATGGGACATCATTTATATTTTATGGGATGTGAAATGATGGTCAACGGTACATAAAATTTAAGATAGAGTAAGACAAATCCTATTAAGATTAAATTTGATAGTCATGAAAACATTAATGGAAATCATGTGAATTTTATTTTATGGGAGTGAGAACATAAATTTTAAGATCATAAACTAGCTGTTAGATTTTAAATAATGGGTCCCAGTTGATCTAATGGTCTATGTTTGATCATACTTTTAGGTCTAATAATGAATTAAGGTCAAAGGGCCATTGAATATCAAGAGAAAATGTAGGCATGACAAGTGTCAAGGATGCATTAAATTGGTATAATATTGGTGGTTCAAAAGAATTTGTAGAGATAAAATTCAATGGAGTGAAATAAATTAATGTGTTAATGAGTGAAGTCAGATTTTGACAACCAATTACAGCAAAGGTGAGCCCAAGATTCTTGATAGAGGTTGAGAGGCTATCTTTGAGCATTAATAATAGGGTTTTTTAGGGTCATCTTGATGCCATTGAATCTGGTTCAAATAGAATGAAGTGGTCAATATGATGCATTTGATCACAAAGAACATAAAAGGACCAGCCATGTGGCTAAACATGGAACTCTAGCTCACAGGTTTACATCATAAAGGGATCTTACTCTGATTATGCTTTCCATTTTTAGATGTAAGGAGCTAGATTTTTAAACAATGCCACAAAGTCAATAAATTGGACCCTAACAGATCATACCCAAGATCAATTTCATAAAAGTGACCTTTCTCTCTACTATGTATGCCATGAAAACTAGTTAGAAGAAGCTCAAAATAAGACATGATTATAAATGATAGATTTGAGTGTTATAACTACATCGATACATAGACCCAACTAGAAACAACTTGATCCCATCATTGTAGTCACCATGGAAAATCATAAAGAGAATAATGTAATTATGTAATGGATTTGAGTGACTTTGATCCATCAAGAAGTGTTTGAGTGAGCTTAAGTTGCCAAGGTAGTTTTAATAAAATTTCAAATAGGTTTCAGCTCATTTCACTCCCTCTCTCTTTCTTCCCTTATACTATAAATATATCCTTCCATCTATTATTTTGTATCCCTCAAGTTGGTATGACTAGACTATGCCATAATTGTATTCGACACCTCTTAGAGTAGTGAATAGAGTATTTTACAGTCATTTGATAATCTATATTTATTTTCCTATGTTTGTTTAATATGAAAATGTGAATGTTATCTTCCTCTTGTATGTCCAAACTCAACCTAAGTGATATAAACTTTATTTATAGGTCATATAATGTGTCTTAGCATTGATCTCTCAAAGATATAGTGGACAATTGAATTTAAGTGTCTTGAACTAGACCTTACTTTCATTTCTCCCTAGTCTAAGTGTATGAAACTAACCTCTATACAAAATATTGTTGCATAAAAACTATAGTAAGCATTGCATTATCTTATATCATAGTTCATTGGTGTGTTAAAGAATCTGAGTTTAATAGTGGATCTAATAAATTCTTGGTGCATCATCACATATTAGAATAGGTTTTAATTTATGCAAACTTCTTAACTCTTTTCACCCCAACCAATTTTTAGGTTTTAAAAGAGAGGGTTCAAATTATAAAATCTAAGGAGATATCCTCATTAAAATCCTAGAGGTCTGGTCTATTTATAGTCATCCCACAACCTTAGACAATTCCCATATTAGTCTAGGTATGGGTCAAACTTGAAAATATCTGACTCCTATTAGCATGTTATCTATATTGATAGTAGTTCTGGCATACTCAATGGGATGCCTTATTTGCATATCTAAGTATAGTAGAAAATTTTAGAGTTTCATTCCTAGATTTGCATAATTTTCATACCCCCCAAAGCTATCACAAGATCCTCTATAAAAGGGAAGGAGATAGATTTCTCTGAGCTACCTTTCTAGTCAACAAAGAAGAATAAAGCCTCTTAGTCAAAACCTATACCTACCCCTCTTTTTCCCCTATTGTTTCTCAAAATCCTCCAATTCAAGCCAATATTGTTTAGTTAAACATTATTATAAACCACACACCTTAGATGGTAGTTCCTAGATGTCAAACATTTATGCCATTCAATGGTGGTAATCCTCTGAATGTAACTCAATGGGACAACATTCTAGTCTCATATTTAAAGGATATTACCTATCATATAAGATAAAATATAGTTAATGCTATAGACCATATTGTAGATATTGCTAACCTTTCTTTAGTGCATCATGTGACTCAAGAAAATGTAACAATGAGGTTATTAACAACTTCTTTCAAAACAAAAACACTTCAGTGGTATAGAGGATTGGACCCTATGTCAATTAATATATGAGCTAAGTTTGGAGAGGTATTGTGCAAGAACTTTAAGGATAAGAGTGATCGTCTTTCACTTGTAGAGAAGCTTACAACAATTAAGAGATTCAATCATGAATTCATGGTGAATTTCAACTACAAATTCTAGAAGGCGTGGGAAAAAATTCCTATAGTGATCAAACCTATGCCCAACTATGATTTTTTATACTATTTAAAGGCTCTAAATTTATATTTATCTATGATGATTTAATCCATGGGAGAGAACACCCTACTTGGAGATTTTGAAGTAGAAATTAGGGATGAAATTGCCTTATACAAGTAGGCAAGTTGGCTCCAAGGTTACCAATGCCTCTCTTCCCATAGATACATATTCCTACCCCAACTATTAATCTAGGTGTAGATTAAATGAATTTTTATCAAATATAATGTGACCAAACTAATAGACTAGGGAATATATAGAATATTCTCTAAGCCCAAAATAAAAAGTTGGTTGTAATGGAGAGGCAACAAGCTCTACCATACATGCCATACCAAAATAATAATCATAATTATCAATAAAATAGGCCACCCTATCAGTATAATTAGTAAGGACAAGGTTGGAATCCTTAGTTAAGGTAATACAATCCTAATTCTCTAAGTAATTCTAGAGTTGTGCTAACTTAGAATAACTATGCTCTAGAAGGTCAATAAAAGTCAGAGGGACAATCCAATGAGTTTGTGATGGACACTATTGAATAAATCTATCAAGAACCTAGTTAGAAACATGCTCCATCATTCCAAGGTCATGACATGATTCCTCCTCCACCACAATCCCCTCATATGAGTCAAGGCAACATGATTTTAATGTCATTATCATAAGCCCAAAGACAAAAAATAAGGGAGCATGGGTAAAGTACCAACTAATACCACATGCATGAATTTTCAAGAAGGAAATATGTGTTTGATAATATAGTAGATAATATTTAACAAGCTTCATAAAGTATAAATTAACTGACTACAAATCAGATAAGGGATAAAAAGAGGATGTTGGTAGACAAATTGGGAAAATTCAGGATTTCTTCATAATCTCCACAAACTATTCATCAACTTACCTCTTCAAGTGTAGCTACCAAAGTGCATAAAAACCAATAAGTTCCCCAACCTCATGTACAATATCAAAAGTCCCCCTTTATTCCTCATGTTAATAAAACTCCAAGTGGTGCTTCCACTTCCAAAGTGCAGGCCAAAGGTACTAATCTTCCATTTAATATTATGGATTAATTGAATAAGGCTAATGTAACTATCTCCATGTATTATTCTTTATATATATTATGGTAAAAGGAGATTCTACACCAAGAGCTCTCAAAACATTCACATGTGGAAAAGGTAGATGAGAAAGTGAAAACTATTTTCATCAATAATTATCAAACTAATCAAGCCCATAATGAAGTTATGAATTAAGTTTCAAGAAAAGTTCAATCTTAAAATGTTTTTCATTCTTCTAAGGTTGTTAAGCCTCCCCTATTCTATCTATCAATCATCATATGTGATTATTTAGTACACAATTTCATGATAGACTCAGGTGCTTCAATGTTAGTGATACCTAAAGTCATAACAGACAAGCTTAGGCTCAAATATGTACCTAAACAAAAAGGTGTTCCTCAGTTAGATGGCTTACCTAATAAGATATTAGACATCTTTAAATATCTAAAGATCACATTAGCTACCTATCCAAATTATGTCATTAATCAAGATGTAATGGTGGTAGGCCTACCTCCATATTTTTCCATATGCTTGTCTAAGGACTTTAATGATAAGATTAGGGGATATTTATCATTTTATTTGTCATACATGGTTTTTATAGCTATATATGGAACTAAATTCACCATAATGTCTGGTATTATCTCCATATTCCACCTTGAACCCTATATGCATAATCTTGTAAATACAAATGGTACCATATTTGAAGAGGTTGAAGAGGTTGAAGAGGTTAATGAATAAGAACAACATGATCATCTTGAAAGTATCTCAAATCTATACTAGATGAATGGGAGAAGGATAATAATGGATTTCATCCATATATCAACATTGAATAGATAGACTTAGGAGTGTACTGCATGCATGATGAGGGAGCTATTATACCTTACTTGACTAACAGTACATAAAAAGAGGATGGTATATATAATTTTTTCTTTGATGTATTAAGGTCAAATAATAGAAGTTTAATGGGAACCATGTTGATTTCACCCTCAATTCAAAATTATCATTCTATTTTAGACTCTAATTTAGTTGTACCTCAAATACAACTGAATATGAAGCTCTTTTGCATGGTTTGCAAGAATAAAGAAATATACATGTCAAGATCCTCAAAGTCAAGGGTGGTAGTGAACTCATAGTGAAACAAGTAAGAGACCTAATTATAATCAATAATCACCATACAAAATCATATAATCTCTAGGAATGGGACCTCCTAGATGATTTCTTAGCATTTAATATCCAGTCCATACCAAGAAAATCAAACCAACATGCAGATAGGCTTGCTACCATTGGTGCCCAATATAAAATAATAGGATTCTAAAGAAACCAAAACCAAGATAAGGTAAAGGTTATATGTATACTAGTTATACCTGATAATGAGGTGAGTTTACATGTCTTTGAAAATGATGATCAAATCATATATTTTCTAATGCAAGAGGCAAAATTTTGCAATAGGAACTAGGACAAGTTCTAAAATCAATATGATGATCAAATAGTACAAATTAAGTCTAATAAGATTCCCAAAGGTCTTGAAACATTATAAATCATCTTCAATGAATATGAACATGTATAAAAATGGAAAGCATGCATCTTATCTCAGGAAAAACACTATGAAAAGATAATTATCTTTAAGGACAAATTGATAAAGATAGGAAAGGTCAATATAGTAGAGGAAAGAGTTGTATTTATTGTTTTGGGCCAAGAATTTTTTGATATATTTTATTGGGAGTAAAAATATTAAAAGGGTTTGATCCCATATTATCACATCATACTATTGAGATTGAACTGGATACCAAACTAGTCAGGTACAAACCGAGGCCTATCAACCCAAGAATGGAGAATCTCATGAGAAGGGAACTTTATAAATTGATTTAATCAAGGATAATATTTAAAATTAATCATTCCTCTTGGGTGGAAAACCTTGTGTTAGAAAGGGAAAAAATGGAGATATTCATTTATGTGTTGAATTTAGGGACCTCAATAAGGTTTCCTTAAAGGACCATTACCCATTGCCCTCCATGGATTAAATTTTATAAAATATGGAAGGTTCTCATTTCTTGATGATTATTCTAGATATAACCAAATCATGGTCAAATAATAAAATAGCCATAAGACTAAATTCACTAAAAAATGGTGCACCTATACATATTTTAAAATTCCCTTTGGGCTCTCCAATGTAGGATCCACCTTCCCAAGCGTAATGTACATTGATTTTCATGGTCTTTTGAATGTTATAATTTTAGTTTATATTGATGATATAATAGTTTTTTCAAATAATCCTGATGATCATCTAACATAATTAAGAGATATTTTTGTTATAAATGAAAATAATTTGGAGTTTTTTTAATCCAAAGAAATGCATTTTTTAGTGTATGAAGGAAGACGTCTTAGGCACATGGTGTCCAAAGTTGGTATTTACATTGATCTAGAGAGGATAGAATTAATCCTTGCTCTATCACTACCCAAACACAAGAAAGGGTTGCAGAGCTTCTTCGGCAAGATCAACTTCATTAAGAGGTCCATTTTAGGATTTATAGAGATGGTAAAGCCTCTCATGCATATGTTGAGAAATGGTAAAGAGTTCAATTGGACAAGGGAAGGTAAGAGAAGCTTTGAGGCCATCAAGAAAGCCATATATCATGCCCCCACACTTTTAAATCTAGATTTTAATAAGGAATTCTATTTGTATGATTTCTCTACATTAGATGCAATTTCAGCTATGATTATAGAGAATAATGATGAAGGTCAAGAATAACCTATTACTTTCTTCAGCCAACCTTTGGAAGGTTATGAAGAAAGACATAACTTTATTAAAAAAACTTATTGTTGTAGGAAGTTTGAATAAATTCATACATATGGTTTCAAGAAATAAGATTATACTAATGTTATATCATACAATTGTACATGATTTTATCTTAAAATAAGACTTAAATAAAAAATATCTAGATAGGTAACTATCCATATGGAGTATGATATTAAAGTAAGGGTCATAAATCTAGTTTGAGGTAAGGGACTATGTGAACATCTTGCAGAAGATGTGAGAGAATAAAAGGAGATAATTTTGGTAATCCAAGAAACTTAATAGGAAGATGAATCTAATCTTCCATCTAGCTAGACATGGGATATTACTATATTTCTAAAAATAAGAGAGTGTCTAATGGGTTTCAATGCATCACAGAGAAGACACATCAAGCTGCAATAAATTTTATACATATTAATTGATGGAGTGCTATTCAAAAATTGCATTTGAGGTATGATATTAAGATGTTTTGAAACTAACCAATTTGATAATATTATCAAGCAATTTTATGATAGTCCTTTTTAGGAACCCATGATATCTCTTCTCTTTACTTTTTTATTTTAGTAGTTGTTATGGACACATATGCTTTGTAAGTCATCATGTGAGAATTTTTTTTATCCCACATTCATGAGAAGTAGTAGTTTATTATATTAGAATTTGTATATAAGTAAGTGTTGAGGCCAATGAAGATATCCATGAAATTATTGTATTGAGCTTACTCAAAGGAGGTTGCACCCTCAAAGTGGCCCTTGGTCAATTCAATCTTTTCAAGTGTTTTTTCAAATTTAATTCATGCTAATAATTCCTATTATTTTGTGAATTTATATTAATTATTTCAAGAGTATCCTCTCATATGTTATTAGAGTGTTTTTCAAGGCCAATTTTTTTCCTTTAGAAATTGTTCACTTTGTTCTTATACATAGTAATTTTTGAGATATAACTCTCTTCTTCTTCATAAATTTTTTAAGTATTTTCTTGTAACACAATAATCTATTTTAGATCAGGGTAAAAACCTAACCACATAACTATGGGAAGTGCTTGGGTGAAATACATAAGACTCATTTTGAGGAGTACCACAGGAACCCAAATTAGTTGGCCCATTAAGAGGACCTACCAACAAAATCAGCAAAGGCCCCTTCCTGATTGAGTAGTTCCCATCTATGAGGAAAACCAATAGCTATCACATAAAGGTAAATTCATGTCTAGAAAATTTATAGAGAGTGGTACTCATTTAGATGGCATTGGTATCTAGAGTGATATTTTAAAAACCCTTCATCAACTATTGAAACTTGGGGCTTATTTATATCAATTTAAAAATATTTCTAGTAGACTCAAAAATAATCTAGCAATAGAGTATCCATAGAATATCAAATAACTTGTAGGTAGATATTTGATAGAAACAAAAATCTATAAACCATCTACAGAGTATCATTAGAATTTCTAAGGACATACTAACAAATAGAAAATATAAATGAGAAATCAAAAAATAAATCTGTTACTTAGGAAATGGTAGTAACTTTAATAGGAGAAAAAGCATGGAGGATGAAATTATTTCCCTCAATACCCACATCAAAGATCTTAATGAAAAAATTATTGGCCTCAATATTTGACATACCACCATGAACAATAAACTACATCTAGAGTCTTCATCAAACACTGATTTTTCTTCTTCTAGAAATTATTATGGGCCAAAGCTTAATTCTACATGATTCAATAGTAAAAATCAAACTAGATGGATATATCATGTAGAAATATATTTTAGTATACATAATAATTTTGATGCCAATAAGGTCCTAATTGCATCCTTTCACTATGAACTTAAATCACTTCAATGGTATCATTAGTATACGAAGACTCAATATGAACCCATATGGACTAATTTTTTCACCCTCATTTTACAATGGTTTGGCCTTACTACTTTTGATGACTTCACTAGAGCACTCACTAAACTTCTCCTAATAGGAACCATGTGAGAATATCAAATAGAATTTTTAAAATTGGCCAATCATATAGAGGGATTAATTGATTAATTCTTAAGGAGTTGGTTTGTTAGTAGATTGAAGGATGCAATTCAATCTAAGGTCAAAATTTTATAGCCTAACATGATGATGGAATCCTTAGGGTTGACTAAGTTGGTAGAGGATAAGATCACATCTCAACATTGATTTAAACCCAATTTTTCTCCCTTAAAAAATATAGTGACATAATGATCTCTGTTTCTATGCAAAATTGCTTTCTACATTCAAAGAAGAAATAAGAAACTAAAAGAAATGGTCAAGGTTAAAAGATACCTGATATAGTCGTGCACACCGAAATCAGACATTGGAAGATTCTCCTCTTTGGCTATGGAGGAATGACACCTGCGAAGAAAAAGAGACTGAAACACGGAAAAACGTTAGTCAAGGATATGGTGGGCTGTCAGGCAAACGCCCGATCCTAGAAGTATGAAGACTTCCTAGAAGGATATCAACCCATTGATAAAAAAGCAAAATATTTGACTAAAGTAGATGTAATGAAGGATAAAATGATAGAAATAAAGGATAGAAAATAAAATGCGTACCTGATAATGAAGTAAACTATTCTGTGTGGTTGCCGATGTCAGTCTCTGTAGTGTCGGTGTCGGTCGGACAGGTGCCGACGTCGGTTAAGATATCGGCGTCAGTCGGGGTAGTGACCGGCGTCGGTCGGGGCAAGTTATGGACAGAGTTTGGGCGAGTTGCAGAAGGTCTGGTAGAGTCAGGATAGGGTCTTGGTCAGGATTGGGACAGGGTCTAGTCAAAGTAAGGTCAAGTTTGGATAGGGTCTGGGGGTTTTGGTCGAGTCTGGACAGAGTTATAGATTGGGATAGTGGGCAGAGATGTAAAGAAGGGACTCAGGGTTCAAGTCTATGGTCTGAAGATCTGGGGTGATAGAAATAGAAATAATAAACAAATAATAACTAGAAAGAAATAAAAACAAATAGAGAAAATACTTACCTGTCAGAAGACATGATAAAAGCCATGATTGAAGTCGTCGAAGCATTGCTGTAAGTTGATCGAAGTGAATGTGGATTGGTCGAATGCTGGAGTTGGTTGATCGCCAGAGCTAATTGGTTGTAAGAGTCTGTGAATGTCAGAGTTTGGGATCGATTGGTAGAGATTTTGAATGGTTTTGCTGATGAAGGCGAGGGACAGTTTAGGGGACGGTTCGATAACCGATCAGGAAACCAATTGGGAACCAAATGATAACTGAAAATGGGTAACGGTAAGGTGACCGACGTCGGCAGTATTGCCGACATCGGCCGTTAAGTGACCGACGTCGGTGACGTCGGCTGGGTAACGACCGTCGTCGATAGATGCATAATGGGAATAGAGTCTAGCTTTAGCTCTGTGCTCATTTTTACATGCTACCAGGGTCAAGGCTAGCAGAAAAAGTGGTCGACAAGGGTTAAATAGGCAAAGAAGAATAAAATGGGGGATGACCAGGGGAGTCGACATGATTTTGGTGTCTACATTTGCCCCTTTTTGTCTTGTTGGTTGTTCTGGATGAACTGCAAGACAAAAATAGGAGTGATTGCCCCATGTGAGGGATAAGGTTGATTTTGTCTTGTTGGTTGTTCAAATGAACTGCAAGACAAAAATAGGTAGCGGATTGCCCCGATTATGGATGAGGTATTCCCCCTTAAAGCAAGAGTCGAGGGAAGGGAACTGGGAATTGGGTGCTGATTTGACAAAGAGTGGATGAAAAAGGGGTGAGGGTGAACGCTGTAAAAGGCATGATTGTGCACATACCACTGAACAAGATGGTCAGGTTAAAAGTGTCGTAGGTCAAGGGTCAAGGAGTGCCAAAATTGAAATAACTAGGCCCCAGCATTTAGTCATCTGCTGATCAGGTTATTCAATCAAAGCTGAAGCTCCAAATGGGTCATCACGTTCTAGGTATCCTAGGCTCATGAAGTGCTCCTAGAAACATGAAAAGGTCACAAGTAGTGCAGATCAACTGGTTTACGATCCTATACTTATGAGGGTCAAAAAAGGTCTGCGCATAATTTTGCTAACCAGTCATGAGGTAGCATACATGCAAAAACAACCAAGGCAACAGTGTCTTGGAAGTGGTCAAGGTCAGAGGAGAGAGGCATGATCTCCAATGGTTGGTGGTCGAGGGGAGGAATGGATGAAAGGATGTGGCCAAGCTAACCTCAGAAGACCCCATGTCAACTGAGTGCTGCCTACATAGCCCCTATGGAAGGGCCTCAGGCCAATGTAGTTCTCCCTAAAAGGGAGGGAGGGACAAAGGGATAACATTGGTCGTGGTCAAGGGCAAGGTTATGGTTAAAAGAAGGAAATAAGGTTTGTCCATCAGAGAGATGAACAAACGAGGGTGGTCAAGCTAACCCTAGAAGACAGTCGTGTCATCTGAGTGCTGCCTACATAGCCCCTGTGGAAAGGCCTCAGACCAATGTAGTTCAGACAAAGGGTCCGAGTAGTAGACAGGTGGTCAAAATGGTTGATAGATTGGTCTTGATTATGATGAAATGATGAGGAGAAGAGATGTTGCAGCCTTTTCCAAATGGTGTATTCTGCAACATTGGTCAAGAGGTCTTTCATCCCTAGCAATAGTCCATATTTGTGATGGATGTATGCTAAAAATGAATTGAGTTCTATTTATGCTTCAGCAAGTATTGGTTTATGCTTAACATAAATTGTGGCTGGTCGATAGTTTCCATGTGTATTGGTGTCCATAAAAACTAGGGGGAATAGGCTATGGGAGTGGTCTGAAAAGAGAGTTGAGTTGAGTCGATTGACAAGTGATGAAGATGAATGTGACCAAAGTGCAGAAGAAGTGAAAAGCATATTGCTCTTTCATTGACAAGGACCAAAAAGATAGTATAGATAGGGGTTATGAGAACCAAGAGCCCCATTTATGCGTGACGTCATTGACCAGAGTTATGTTAGAGCGGTAATCGAATCACTTTGACATTAAAGTGAGCTCGAAGTCCCTTGAGCAGGTGAGAGGAGGAGGAAAAAGGGTAACCCGTTTTAAGAGCAGAGATAACTTTGCCCCTTTTTATAGGAGACCCTGAGACAACTATAAGTCAAGTCCATGACTCTTTTTTTTTTTTTTGGCGTAGACTGATCAATGCAGGAAGCCTGCATGGAGATGTCATTTGCTTGGTGGTCAGTTGTGAAGCTGATTAATGCAGGAAGCTTCTAAAATAGTGTTGTTTATTGCCAGATTAGTCATAGCCATCCTTGGAGGGAGTGGTCTAGATTTTTGTTTAATATAAGGGCTTGTGAATAGCTGTCCTTCAAGGGAGCAGTCTATTAATTACAGCAATGATAGGACAACTGTCCTTCGAGGGAGCAGTCTACCTTTTAATTTGATATTGATATAGTGACCATGGATATTGCGACATCTGGATTTGTTTTTACAAAAATGTGAGTCATGGACAGGATTATAGAAGGTCAAGGGCTCCCTTTTATTAGGACAAAGCATCCATACATCATAAAAGGGTTATAGGAATTGTTAAGAGGAATAGGGTTGAAAGGAATTAGGACTAAGAGGATGGGGATTGCTCAAGGGACGAGCTCAAGTTAAGTGTCAAGTGGACGAGTACTCGACTAGCAGTAGAATGGTCGTAGATGCAACACATTAAAAGGCTCAGGTTCTGATAAGTCCCTGGTCCATGCTTGTGCGTGATAATAAAAGGTCTGAGCCAATTAGGAGCAAACTTGCCCCATTTGCCTCTTTCCAGATTGGTCAGGTGTTGATTGTGAAGTTGGTTGATATGATTATTGATTAGTTGAGACTGGTTGAATATTTTGATAAAAAGGTTGGTCAATGTTTGGTTGAGATTTGGTCATTTGATGGTTGGTCAATGGTTGGTCGAAGGTTGATTGGTTGGTATTTGGTCTTTGGTTGGGTCAAATGTTTGGTTGAGGTCGGGTTAAATGTTTGGTTGCTAGTCTGGTTGAGGCTAAGTTGAAAGACTGATTGATATGTAGTCAAGACTGTGTTGAAAAATTGGTCAAGGTTTGGATGAAGGTTGAATTCCCCCAGCGGCTAGGGAGGATTTTTGATGGATTGGTTAAGGTTGGTTGAGGTTTGGTGGTTAGATCGACAGTGTTGATTTCGAATAAGGGGGTTAAAGGTGGCAAAGGGACCATAATTTGGCATGGAGATCCTGATTTAGGTGACGAGGTTGGAGAGGCATGGGTCGGTGTTGATAATTTGTCAGAGGGGTGGTCAAGAGGATCCTTGATAAGAAGGGAATCCTTTTTCCATTGTTGACGAATGACAGCTTTGAGAGTGCAACAATGCTCAGTGTCATGTCCCAGAGTGTGATGATAGTGGTAGAATTTAGAGTTGTCAAACCAAGATGGTCTTGATCCGAGAGTTGATGAGTGGGGTGGTGTTGAAGGTTTATTGATGATGTGGTCAAGAAGAAGGGTGTCGTTCCCCAGACATTGGCGAATGGAAACCTTGAGGGCACAACAATGCTCGGTGTCGTGCCTAGGTGTGTGATGATACGCACAAATGCGAGTGTCATCGAACTAGGGTGGTTTTGGTTCGAGAGATTGATATGGTTTAAGAGGCAGGAGATAGATACGAGAGGACTGCAATAATTGCCATAACAGCAAGGCATAAGAACCTGCTAATAGGTCTGAGTGTTTTGTTGCAGTGAGGGTTGGTGATTTTGGTTTGAGAGGTGTAAGATGCATAGGTTGATGGTTTGGAGGAGATATAAGTCTGACGGGTTGATATAGTAATGGAGGTGACTTGCCTCTGTGAAGTATGGGAGTGGGAAGCACTCTGAGTAAAGTAGACGGATGTGGGCCCAAGATTGAAGGTAACGATGAAGGTGGGGGAGGAGGCCTCCGGTGTGGTTTAGTAGCCTTCGTTGGTTTGGGTTGAGGGCCACCTTTATGTGAGGCGAGGTTAGATGTGGGGTGAACACCAAGAGGTTTAATCGCTTTCAGCATGATGGATGCCTACGCGGGTTTGGACTTAGATGTGGATGGTTCTTCTCTCGATGGAGAAGAGATTGAAGGTGTGGGCTCTTTAAGAGGAAAGAGCACCGGAGTAGTCATGGCTTCTGCGTGTGGTTGAGGAGTCAAAAAGGTATGATCATCTATAGATGATAAGAAGGATGAAGGTGAGGCAGCTAGTGTTGATGTGGTCAAAGCATCCTCCAATATGGGAGAAGTCGATGGAGGACAAGTAGGAGAAGAAAGTTCTTCACCATGTGGAGGAGGTATAGGAGAAGAAGGGTCTTCCACCTGTGAAAGAGGTTGGTCAGGGATAAGAGAAAAGATAGTGTTGACCGTGTGTATATCATGGTCTTGAGGGTCATTGATCATGGTTTGGACATTGTCTTGAGTAGGCGGGTGATTAGGAAAAGGTTGCTTGAAGATGCTGAGGTTTTGGTTGGGTGGTGCATTTGGGTTGTCCAAGATAAGATCTCCCTTGTCTAGCATGTCTTGGATGATGTTTTTGAAAGTTTGACAGTGATCCGTGTCATGGCCTTTGACACGGTGATAGTTGCAAAAGTGGTTCTCCCTATACCATGCAGGGATAGGTGTTGAGGGGTCAAATTGATGTGGTCAGATTGAAGGGAGATTGAGGACCCCCTGCTTGATGAGTTTATCCAAGATAGAGGCATATGACTCTCCAATTGGAGTGAATTGACGCTGTATGGATTGACGTTGAAAATGTTTATTGATGTAGTCTAATGTTGAAGATGATGGTCGGTTGGTTATTGTTGAAGATGATGGTCTAAAGATGACAGTGTTTGCCGACCCCTTGGATTGAGAGTGGGCAGAAGAAGGTCTAGAAGAAGAATGGTAATTGGTTCTTGCATTAGTGTTATGCAATTTGACCTTATCTTCTTCAATAGCGTGGAGTTCAAGCTTTTGGGCCATGGTGAAGGCCTCGTCGAAAGTGTGGAATGTTTGAACCCGCAAGGTGGATGAGATGTGATTGACACATGCTCGGGAAAAGAGCTCAATGAGCTTGGGTTGAGGGAAGGAGAAGGAGAGCTGGTTAATCAAGCCTCTCCAATAGGCGACAAAATTGACTATTGATTCGTCGTCAAATTGCCTAATAGAGTAAAGGTCTGTGATCGAGATTTGTTTTGTGATATTGATTGAGAAATGGTCAACAAATAATTGGGCGAGTTGAATGAATGAAAAGATAGAATGTCTGGCAAGAGAGCTATACCAGTCAAGGGCAGGGCCAGAAAGAGACATAGGAAACGTGCGTATAAGTAACGCATCATCATGGGCGATAAGGTAACAGGCATGTCTGAATGCTCGTAAGTGTTGTTGTGGGTCTTCCTTACTCTGAAAGTGAGTAAATTTAGGAAGCTCCCATTGGTTGGGGTATGGTCGGATAGGGACAGAAGGATGGATGGGCTCATTGTAAATTTGGTCATATGAAGAGACATTACTTGAACCGGAGATAGAAGCTTCGAGACTAGACATTTTATCCATCAGCATTTTGATGACATCTACTAACGGATTGGCAGATGGAGCACCCCCTAGGTTGTAAGGTGCTTGAAAGAGGCTAGAAGAGGCGTACGATGTAGTCAGTTGTACCAGTAAGGGCACAACGTATGGATGACTAGTCGTAGGGACAGAAGTGGAGGCCAAAGGTGGTTGAGTTATGAAGGTAGAAGGCATAGGCTGACCAGATATCGCCAAAGGTGGTTGTGTGGTGGCATGGGCAAAAGAGGAGGTAGGCACTCCTGCATATATAGGTGCAAGAGTGTGTGGGGTCGAGACAATCAAGTTTTGGTATGATGTAGAACTTGGTTGAATTGCAGGTGGTTGAGGGGGTAATGGAACCTCGATGGAGGTCGGTCTAAAAATAGATGTGGAGGCCAAACGTTCTGTATTGGCCATGGTCAGGTTAATGGTTGAGGTGAAAGGCTGAGTCGTAAAAGGTTGGGTGGCGAATGGTGTCGATGTCGTTGCCACGTCACCTGAGAAGTCTCGCGTTGGGTTTCTCATGAGATAGTTTTGGAGGGCTGCGGTATTGAGGTCCAAGAATCTTGCAAAATCTTGGTCTCCTTTAGGGATGATAGGTGATTGGGTAAGGGATAGTCTATTAGGAGTTCTTTCAGTCTTTGAGTGGAACTCCATTATGGGATTAGTTATAGATGGGGTAGGCGAAAGCAGTTGACGTCTAGCGTGGTCAAGAAGAGTCTTGGTTTGAATGCGTGTCAAAACCATTCAAGGTAAGAAAGGAATGTCATCACAAGCTCAAACAAGCAGATAAGAACTAAAAAGGTGAAGAACACAAGCAGATCCTAAAACCCTAGGAGTAAATTATTAGGATTATAGTGGCTTATGCCTTAGATGAGTGTTTGGGAAGATTGGCTTTTGAGTCGGGTCCTAGAAGAAGCAGTCTATGGATGGTTTCGGATTTTGTTATGGTGCTCAAGAAGTCTGTGTTAGCTTCTGTATAGGCCTGGTGCTAAGGAGCAAGCTCCCCTCACTTCACGATTCCAGTGGTTAGCTGGTTTCGCTTAGCCAAAATATACTTCCACTATAGTTTAGACTCTGCCAGAGAACAGAGTTGGCTTTCCCCTTGGTGATGAAATCCAAGTGAGATTGCCAGGTAGGGGTAAGGTATCCGCTGGGGGATGAAATCCCAGTTGGGCCTTGTCTCAGGTAAGTTAAAATGTTTGTTTTGTGCAAGTGGTTTGGTCGTGTAACATCAAGTGATCTAGATTAATTCAATATGCGGTTTAATTAATTACTATGTGTGGTCTAAGAGATGCAGGCAAACAGAAATGAATGCAAAGTGTTTTAATGCCCAAGTCAAAATGTTTGTTCGTATGAAGATGAATGGAGAAAGAGTCGAATAATATGAGTTTTAGCTAGTCTAGAAGTGCAAGAAAGAAAAGAAAAGTTCTTTTTATTTCCTGCTTATGATGTCATTTTAAGAAGAGACGAAAGGAGGCAAAAAGGAAGGAACCTAATGCACCTATATGAACGAAAGAAAGAAAGAACCCAAGGAAGGCCCTAGGGTCCCATCGGGCGTGCCAGAATGTTTCTATGCAAAATTGCTTTCTACATTCAAAGAAGAAATAAGAAACTAAAAGAAATGGTCAAGGTTAAAAGATACCTTATATAGTCGTGCGCACCAATATCAGACGTTGGAAGATTCTCCTCTTTGGCTGTGGAGGAATGACACCTGTGAAGAAAAAGAGACTGAAACATAGAAAAATGTTAGTCAAGGATATGGTGGGCTGTCAGGTGAACGCCT
Source organism: Torreya grandis (assembly GCA_037957365.1). Classification (NCBI taxonomy): domain Eukaryota; kingdom Viridiplantae; phylum Streptophyta; class Pinopsida; order Cupressales; family Taxaceae; genus Torreya; species Torreya grandis. Next base: position 58,572 of record JARHVA010008210.1, read on the forward strand.
GATCCTGGAAGTACGAAGACTTCCTAGAAGGATATCAACCCACTGATAAAAAAGCAGAATATTTGATTGAAGTAGATGTAATGAAGGATAAAATGACAGAAATAAAGGACAAAAAATAAAATGCATACCTGATAATGAAGTAAACTATTCTGTGCAGTCGTCGATGTCGGTCTCTGTAGTGTCGATGTCGGTCAGACAGGTGCCGACGTCGGTTAGGATACTGGTGTCGGTTGGGGTAGTGACCAGTGTCAGTCGGGGCAAGTTCTGGATAGAGTCTGGGTGAGTTGCAGAAGGTCTGATAGAGTCAGGATAGGGTCTTGGTCAGGATCGGGACAGTGTCTGGATAGGGTCTAGTCAAAGTAAGGTCAAGTTTGGACAGGGTCTGGGGGTTTTGGTTGAGTCTGGACAGAGTTAAAGATTGGGATAGTGGGTAGAGATGTAAAGAAGGGACTCAGGGTTCAGGTCTACGGTCAGAAGATCCAGGGTGATAGAAATAGAAATAACAAACAAATAATAAGCAGAAAGAAATAAAAACAAACAGAGGAAATACTTACCTGTCAGAAGACGTGATAAAATCCATGATTGAAGTCGTCGAAGCGTTACCGTAAGTTGATCGAAGTGAATGCAGATTGGTCGAATGCTAGAGTTGGTTGATCGCCAGAGCTGATTGGTTGCAAGAGTCTGTGAATGTCAGAGTTTGGGATCGATTGGTAGAGATTTTGACTAGTTTTGCTGATGAAGGTGAGGGACGATTCAGGGGATGGTTTGATAACTAATTGGGAAACTGATTAGGAACCGAATGATAACTAAAAATGGGTAACGGTAAGGTGATCGACGTCGGTAGTATTGCCAACATCGGCCATTAAGTGACCGACATCAGTGACGTCAGTCGGGTAATGACCGTCATCGGCAGATGCATAATGGGAATAGAGTCTAGCTTTAGCTCTATGCTCATTTTTACATGCTGCCAGGGTCAAGGATAGTGGAAAAAGTGGTCGACAAGGGTTAAATAGGCGAAGAAGAATAAAATGGGGGATGACCAGGGGAGTTGACATGATTTTGGTGTCTACAATCTCAAATAATATTAGCTCTCAAAACCACTCCTATAAAGCATTTGACTGAAGTAGAGATGTAATCCCATAGAGAAAAAGGACTATGTTATAATTTTTATGATAAATTCACTCAAAGACATCAATGTGTCAAGAAAAATCTCTACCTATTGGATATGGAATCTCTACCTAGAATAAAAGATTGGGAATATGTTTAAGATACAGTAGATGATCTAGAAGAAGCTCAGTCAATTAAGGAACCTACTTCTCAAGAAGACCAACCAGAGATATCTTTCCATGCCTTAGTAAGAGTCATTACCCCACAAGCTATGTAGGTCAAGGGTTACTTCAATAATCCCCCTCTTATAATACTCATTGATTTAGGTATCACTCATAACTTCATTAATCCTTATATTACCAAATAGTCTGATTATTTTATCCATCCTTACTCCAAATTTGAAGTCATGATTGCCAATGGGGGAAAATTACCTTGTAAAGGAAAGTTTCACAATGTGCATATCTCTATTAGAGATTATAACTTATGCTCCACCATGTTTTTATTTCCCTTAGGTAGATGTGATGTTTTAGGAGCTCAGTGGTTATGCACACTTGGACCCAGCTTATGGTATTTTGTTAAACTTTGGATGTAATTTTTAGACAAAGGAAAAAAGTAAACATTGAAAGGTTTATAACTAGGATCTCCCATAATCATTAGTTCACATCACATGGAAAATATTATTAAAAATAATTCACATGGCATCATTTCCTAGCTCCATTCCATTCAAATATATCCATCAATAGTCTCTACTAATCCTTCTAATCTAAAAACCATTATATAGAGGTATGCACATGTTTTTGCTAAACCAATGTGATTTCCACCTTCATAGATAAAGTACCATTGTATTCATCTCTTTCATAAAAGTGGTCCTCCTAACATCAAACCTTATCACTACCCATTTTATTAAAATATTTAGATCGAGATGCTCATTTTAGACTTACTAAAATAAGGCATTATTCACCCTAGTACCAACCCATATTCTTCCCTAGTTCTCCTTATTTGGAAAAAAGATGGGTCATGGCACCTTTACATTAATTTTCATGCACTTAATCACCTCACAATCAACTTAAGTTCCTGATCCCTATTATTGATTAAATTCTTGATTAACTTCATGGTACTCATTTTTTATCCAAGTTGGATCTCCAGTTTGGATACCACCAAATCTAGTTTCATGAGGATAATATCCCTAAAACAACTTTTCACATGCATGATGGCCATTATGAGTTTATCATCATGCCCTTTGGCATTAATAATGCTCCTTAAACATTCCAAGAATTGATGAATAAAATGTTTTGTCACTACCTATGAAAATTCATTTTGGTCTTCTTCAATGATATCCTCATCTATAGTAAAACATGGTCTGAGCAACTGCAAAATCTAGAGCTCACACTGCAACTTCTCTATGACCATCATCTTTTTGAAAAATAGTCTAAATTTAATTTTGGCTAGGATGAAGTAGAGTATCTTTATAATATTTTTTTATACTAAGGGGTTTGAGTGGATCTTGAAAAACTAGTTACCATGACAAATTGGTTGTATCCTCAAACACTCAAGATCCTCCATGGTTTTTTGGGGCTCACTAGATACTATTGCAAGTTTTTCAAGGATTAAGAGAAGATTTCATCTCTATTGAAACATATTCTAAAAAATTATTCTTTTACATGTACACAAGTATTTGAGTGTGCATTTGAAAAATTTAAATAAACTATGTGTACTATACCTATTTTAGCTATGTTAGATTTCGCTGAGACCTTTAGCATTGAGAGTGATGGTTGTGGTAATAGACAAAGTGTTTTTCTTTTCAAAGAAGGAAAACACATTGAATTCACAAAAAAATCCATTTATAGAAAGAATTTAGTGTTCTCTAATTATGATAAATAAATATGGCCATTTTGTATGAAGTACAGAAGTGGTGGCCATACTTAGCGGGAAATCATTTTTTTATGAAAATTGATCACTAAAATTTGAAATATTTCACATAACAATAGGTCTCTTCCCCATAATAATATAAATGGGTAAAAAAAATCATGGGTTATGACTATGAGATCACATACAAGAAGGGTAGGGACAATATTGTGGCTGATGCTCTATCTCACACATTTGTAAACCAAGCTTTCCTTTCAGCTATTTCCATGTTTATTTAAAATTGGTTGGACACTATACAACAAGGGTATGTCAACATCTCCTCATTATTTATAATCATTCATTAGTTTCCCATTAACCCCTTTATTGTATCTCAATATTCATGGGATTGTGCTTCTTTACAATACAAGGATCATCTGGGGCTTCCCCAGAGCATAGATCTTAAGTAGGTTGTATTATATGAAATCCATGTTTCTCCATCTACATGGGACTTAGGGTTTCTCAAAAATTATGAGTGGGCATGATGTAAATTATTTTGGAAAGGAATGAAAAATTTAGTTCAATAGATGGTGGATAAATATGATACCTACCAATGAAAGAAGGGTGAAATAACACTCATCCATAGGTTGCTTAAATCCTTGCTCATCCCTAACAAGATTTGGATAGATATTTATTTGGATTTCATTAAGGGGCTCCTAAAATATGGAGGGAAATAGTTTTCTTGGTTATGGTTGATCACCTCTCCAAATATAGTTATTTTATACCCTCAACCATCCCTATAACACCTCTACAGTCACATAAATTTTCCTAGACTAGATTTTCCATCTTCATGGCAATCCTTCATCCATTATCTTAGCTCATGATGCCACCTTCACTAGCCATTTTTGGAGAGAACTATTTCAATACACCAAAACCTAATTAAATATGAGTTTCATGTATCATCCAAAAATATATGGGTAGACTAGAATTTTCAACAAATGCTTGCAAACATTCCTTCCTTACTTCACCTCAAAACAACATAAGTGGGAAAAGTGGCTCCCTCTCACTAAATCATGGTGTAATATCTCCAACCTCATTTCAATGAAAATGCTTGCATATGAAGTAATATATGGTCAATTACCACCAATTTTCCTTCATACACCCCCAATAGTTAATCAATTCAAGTAGTTGACATGATTCTCTAAACCTAGGATCAGAGCCTTAGTACCTTCTGAGACAATATTCATATAGCACAAAATTGAATGAAACAATAAGTAGATCAGCACTATTTTGAGTTCACTTTTCAAGTAGGTGATATGTTTTTTCTTCACTCACATCCATACAGGATATCCTCCTTAAAAATCAAAGGGAATCATAAGCTAGCTCCCAAGTTCTATGGGCCCTATAAGATTATTTAGAAGATTAGTTCAATTTCTTATAATTTGGAGCTCCCACCTTCTTCCTGAGTTTACCCAATAGTTCATGTCTCTTGTTTGAAGAAATTTATAGGAATAAACATCAAAGTATAGAATATTTTACCAAAAATTAATAATTAAGGATCCATTCTTCTTAAGCTAAAAGCAATCTTGGACAAGCACACATACCAACTTTTTTCCCACTCCATCACTGATATTTTAATTCAATGGCACAAAATACAACTAGAAGATGCAACATGGGAACCATTATTTCAAATTCAACACCAATTCCCACATCTAAATATTTAAAGATAAACATTTTTTGAAGAGGAAGAGGATGTTATGAACCCATGATATCTCTTCCTTTTACTTTTTTAGTTTAGTAGTTTATATGGATGCGTATACATTTTAAGTCATCATGTGAGCATTTTGTTTTATCCCACATTCATGGGAAGTAGTAGTTAGTTAGATTAGAGTTTGTATATAAGTAAGTGCTGAGGATAATAAAGGAATTGATGAAATTATTATATTGAGCCTGTTTAAAAGAGGTTTTCCCCTTGAATTATCCTAATATAAATTCAATATTTTCAAGTGTTTTATCATATTTAATTCATGCTACTAATTCTTGTTATTTTGTGCATTTTTATTAATTATTATAGGATGATCCTCTTATTACTTAAGGAGGCCATTTTATAGCCAAGACCAAAGCTAAAAATTCTTTATATCTAGTTACTTTTGGCTTAATTTATTTATATATTCACATGCATGGGTCACGAAGTGTGCAAAATGTGAAATGTTTATAGGGAAATAGGATCTAGCTACTATGCCACTGAACCTTATTCAAGTTGAAAATACTTTCATGTAATGGGGTTCAGACTTAATTGACATGATTAATACTTGATATAGTGTTGAACTTAAGTGGGTCTTAGTAGCCAAAAAATATTTCACCAGATGGGTGGAAGTAGTTCCCTTGAAGGAAGCAAACGAGAACTCTGTGCTTGATTTCTATGAGAGCCTAGTCACCCACTTTGGAGTACCTTCAACTATAATATCAAAAAATTCCTTGGAATTAATAATAAAAAAGGTATATGAATGGGATATTTTTCAAGGTATCTATCTGACATCTTCATCAAATTATTATCCACTAGGTAATGGACTAACTGAGTCGACTAACAAGAACCTGATTCAAATCATTAAGAGAACACTAGAAGATAATCAAAGGTCTTGGCATACAAATATGAAGAATACTTTATGGGATGATATAATCACCCCTAATAAGGCCATTGGTAACTCAATTTATCTCATATTATATGGAAGAGAAGCAAGGATACCAATTTCATTGGAGCTTCCATCTTTAGAGCTTGTGCACCAACTAAACCTTCTCGAAAGTGATGCAATAGAGGTCATAATGAATGAACTGAGAGAATTAGAGGAAATAAGGGATTATTTCATGCATACCATATATTATAAAAAATATTAATTCAAGATGAATTTTGATAAAATATCTTCATCAAAGACATTCCAATCAGGTGATATAATCCTCAAATGGGATGAGGACCATGCAAAACTAAGAAAACACTCCAAGTTTGACATCCTTTAGAGTGGACCCTATGCCATCATAGGTTTCAAATAGAAAAATGAATTTAATATTTATATATTTAATTAAGAGATCCTTTCCACCCCTATTAATAGGATGTATCTCAATTTATAATACTATCTTCATATCTTGCCCCTTGTACATTAGTAGATATGTCTATCTTGTCCTCTAAGTGCTTTTCACATTGCTATTTTTAATTGTTATGTGTGTTGTTTAGGTTGTTTCTTTTTTATTTGTTTTTTATCCCCCTCCATTACTAAAAAGGTGTTTCCAAAACTCAATAAATGTCTTTTTTAAGTATCATTTCATAAGCAAGCTTGATCAATGTCTAGGTTCCATGACTAGTAGGCTAGTGAATCCAACTAAGTCACTAAAGATGTTGGCTATTTTTGGCCCACATATGAAGATTACACCCATTTTTATCAAATTTACAATGGATTAATATATGGGAAAGTTATATAGACCTTTCATAATGTAAAGAGTTCTTGGAACAAGTGTGTAAATGTAAGGGATCCATCTAGTTATTCATTGTGTTCATCTAGTGATCTTAGGTCTAGTGGTAGAATTTTTTAATAGGAACATTGTTAATGCCACCATTTCCACATATGGATGAGTCAGGATCATATGGGTTTGTTCACATTTGTGCCAGGTTTATATGTGCCAAGTTTTAGGTCCTCTACCAAATCACATGAAATGTTATGGAGATATAAAGTTAGCGTCTTAGCCAAATTCCTTTATTTTTCCATAATTAGCCATTTTCAAGAGGTTCCCATAGATTTTAGTGATAATATTCACAAATCCATATATTTCACATGTAGCAGTTGTATGAAAAAGTGGTCACGTGGGTTTTTTTAATCTTTTTCCCTAGTTGTTATGCGCCAAAATCCTTCACTGAAGTGAAAATAGAGTCATGCATGTGAAAAGTTGGATTTTGAATCATATTTCACTAATTTTCCCATAATTATCCAAATGAGCTCAACCATTGATAGGATGTCTCACAAGAGAAGATATGGACCAACCAACTTGAAAATTTAATATCTTCACTTGGAAATCCCATGAGACTAGTGGATCAAATGGGTTTATTCCTTTTGACCTCGAGAACATCTCTTGAAAGTTTAGATACTCCTATAATTTTAATCTTCAAGTTATAAGCCTTAAAAAATGGACCTAAAACCTAAGATGTTCATGCTAAAAACAAAATAAAGCTCAGCCAAAACTCTATTTGTGCTTAAATTTGATGGTCTATGGGACATCAATTACATTTTGTGGAATGCCAAAGGTTTTGCATCTGATCTTTTCTTTAGATCTAATGGTGAATTAAGGTCAAAGGGTTAGTGAATATAAATAATGAATAAAATAATTTAAAGTGTCAAGGATTCATTCAATTGGCATAAGATCGATGGTTCTTGGGCATTCCTATTGGTTAAAATCAATGAACTGAAATGATTCAATGTGTCAATGAGTCGAGTTGGATTTTTATAGTAAATTAGAGTAAAAGCAAGCCTAGGATTCTTGATAGAGGTTGAGAGGCTATTTTTTTCCATGGACAATAGGGTTTTTTAGGGTCATATTGACACCATTTTATCTAGTTAAAATGCAATGAAGCAGTCTATATAATGTAGTCAAGCATAACTGACATAAAGGGACTAACCATGTGGCTAAACATAGACCTCTAGTTCACGGGTTTGCATCATAAAGGGATGTTACTCTAACTGTGTTCACCATTTATTGATGGAAGGAGCTATATTTTAAAAGGGTGCCATGAAGGCAAGAAAGTGGACCCCCAAATATAATCCCTAGGAGTAACTGAATGAAAATGACCTCTCTCAATACTATGCATATTATGACAACTAGTTAAAAGTAGTTTAGAACAAGACATGATTCTAAATGATGGATCCAAGTGTCATAACTACATTAAGACCTAGAACCAGGATGAAATAACTTGTTCCCACTAATTTATCCACCATGGAGCATCACAGAGAAAATAATGTAATGATGTAATGGACTGGAGTGACATGGATTAATCAAGAAGGTTTTGAGTGAGTTTAATTTGTAGAGGTAGTTGTAAAATATTTTAAAATAGGTTTGATATCATTTGATTCCCTTTTGAGCACAAAAAACCCCTCTTTCTTTCTTCCCTTATGCTATAAATATAGCCTTTGAGTTATTAGTTTGCACCCCTTAGGCTGTTATGACTAGACTCTTCTAGAATTGTATTTAACACCTCTTAGAGTAGTGAATAGAGTATTTTGCAGTCATTTTCTAATCTTATTTAGTGTCTTATGTTTTTTTTTAATATGTAAATTTGAATTTTGTCTTCCACTTTCATGTACAAACTCAACCTAGGTGCTAGAAACTTTCTTTGTAGGTCATATAGTGTGTCTTAGCATTGATCTCTCAAATACATAGTAGACAATTAAATTTTAGTGTCTTTAGCTAGAACTTATTTCATTGATCCCTAGTCATTGTATCAAATTTACCTATATACAAAATATTATTGCATATAAATTATAGTGAGCATTTAATTAGATTATGTCATAGTTTATTAGTTTGTTAAAGAGTTTGAGTTGAAGAGTGCATCTGATAAGTTCTTGGTGCATCACCACATATTAGAGTAGGTTTTACTTTATACAAACTCATAACCCTTTTCACCCTAACCATTATTTAGGTTTTGAAATTAAAGTTTCAAATTATAAAATATGAGGATCCAGACTCATAAAAAATCCTAGAGGTCTAGTCTAGTTATAGGCATCCAACAACCTTAGACTATTCTCATTTTAGTTTAGGTACATGTCAAACTTGAACAAATCTAACCCCTATTATGGTGTTGTCTAGATTGCTAACATGGACTTTGGTTATCTATCTACCACTGTGTATAATCAATGGTACATACCACATCATCACCATATTTTAACAATACCATTAAATCTATCTCTCGAGATGAGAGTAGTGCCATATCAATAGTAGTGGGAGAAACTCTCTCATTTGACCTATGGATGGCTTTCCCTATATAGCGCCATGGGTATGGATCAAAGGGAACTTACTATTGAATCCAAAATTAAAAAAACACATGATCAAGTTTAAAGTAATATTACACACTAGATAACTAATACACTAGACACATACTGATTTCAACTCATTGTAACTCCTACCCATCCACAGGTCAAGTACCAATTTTATTATACATATAACATATTATCTGATCAATAGTTGATCTGATCAAGTATCATGTGATACTAAATATCTATGTGACCCCTATGTCAAGGTAATATCCATCAATATACAAATCTATATATATATATATATATATATATATATATATATATATATATATATATATATATATATATATATATATATATATATATATATATATATATATATGGATTATCCAACCCTAAAAGTGGTCTACTATTTTTAATCACAATAATAATGTGGTTATAAGCCCACACATGAATAATATTTTCCACTCCCAAGCCTCCACCATATGTATCCAAACAAAACATGTACAAGTATTTGTATAAAAGGTCCACCATAGTATGCCACTAATAATATTTTGTACCTCTATTCTTGAGATCCTAAATAATATGATACATGTGATATGATATCCCAACCCCAACCACCATTTATTTTAATAAGCGAAGCTAACAAGAAAAAAAAATAAACTTCCACATTCATAGAACATCAAATTTGATAATATCCTACAAATTAATCTTCACCATTATCTCTACCTCACCTCATTTATACCCAATTAAATATACATAAAAACTCTAAATATATCTAATAATATTGTTACCTGATACCTGGGCCCTCTCTCCTATAAACAATAACTATAAAATGTACTACATATCCTCTAATGTAATTGTCATCTCCCTTATAGAGAACCATAAAGTACAAGTATATGCATTATATAATCTAGCTAATATTGTCATAAAGTTGGAATCATATTGAATTTGTCCTATTCGGCCAGCTAGCTTAAGTCGTGCCCTATCTAACACTACCCAAACAACTACATTAAAACCCAACTCGATCAAAGTAGATATGTTCCTACCATATTTAAAATCATGTATGTAGATGTCATACTAAAAAAAAATATAAGGCCAATATATTATGTTAGTAACTAGTCTAATCAAATTAAATATGAAAAAAATATTAATTTATTAATATTAAATCTAGATGATGCTAGTGTTTGATGCTAGCATCAAAATTAGACAATAGCATCACATACTATCATCCACCTAAGAAAATTAGCATCAAAATTATGATGGTAATGTCCACATCGCTGATGGTAGTGTATGGTGGCATCATTTAGGGCTGAAATGAAGCCCATTTCAAAATTTTCACTTGCCCACTCATCAAGATCCTAGCCCTGTGGGGTACTTTGCAAGGGCTCCAATTGCATAGGACATGCATCTCTACCTTGAGGAAATTTTAAAAACTAGATAAAAAAATTAATAATTCAAAATGAAATTGAAATGAAAACAAAATTTCAAAATTACTATATATAAAAATTAAATTTCACTTTCATCATGTGCCCATGAACTTCAAAATACAATATATTGAGTGTAGTACATCCAAATAACAAAAAAACAAGTTATGTTGGATCTCACACAAATATATATTTCATGATATTCACTTTTAATAGTCTCTGATTAAAATTGAAAAAATCACATATTCCTAGCTATAAGGTATAATCAAAATTTTACAAGATTAATCAAAACTTTCTAAACATTGCTCTAGTATGTTTTCCAAGACAAATTACTAATACCTATTTATTACTACATGATTGATACATATATGATATGAACATATTATCCCTTTTCTATAAGGAAACCAATAGGTTAAATTCCCCTCATCCTGAATGGGGTCATGTCATACAGAAAGGAATCGACACATACATAGTTATATAAATTTTTAGAATTTTATAAAATTCAAATATACCCTTGGGTCATAATATCATGCACTTGACATAGTTTTCTCAGGATTGGGACATGTTTTTCAATTTTTAAAAATATATATTACATGCAAATTTCACAAGTTTGGGACAAATTTATTCAGATTGGTGAAATAATATTCATAATGACATAATATGGGATCATATGCCATTCATATGTACTTAAATTGACATAGGTACAATATATAAATTTTCAGAGTAAAGCTTACATTTTGGAAAATGCTTCAGGTTAAGACAAATTATAGGTACACATTCCATACAAATGTACCAAATTATAGATACACATATATATTATACATAAATTAAAATAGACATGATGGGATAATGAAAAAAATTATTTCATTAGCTCATTTACACATTGATGCACTGACTTTACCAAGATTCACCAATTGAACCTTTATGTGTATCTAGTAATTCACTGTCTTGAGTAGTTTGATTGATATTCAACTCATTAAATGACCTTGGAACTACTTTATTTTTTGGTTTGATAAGGTTACACCAAATGACTTGGGTGAGATTATAGGTATTGGCTAGATTGATTGAGATTATGTATTTACACTTGAGCTTTTTAGTCAAGATTCAGTGCCCTAAATAGATTTGGAACTATTAACTTTATACTAGGTTGGGAGCATGTTCACCCTATAAATCTCATTTTAAGAAGTATATCTAGGATGAATCACACATGACCACTTGTGGAATCATTATTTTTCATGGCCAAAAATGGATGAAGCCTCAAGTCCCCTTTCTATCTCCCCATCCTCCCCATAGAGAATGATATTCTAGTTGCATCACTATGAAACATATACATAGGTGTATTCTTTCCATATTATTATTTTAGATAATTTTATTATTTCTCATATTCATATCACATAAGTTAGTTATACTATAATGTGATTTTAGTTGTAGGAAAAGAGCTACAAAGTAAAGTTGGAACCATCGTGAGGCCAAGGTGTGTTTACAAACCCAAGTATGAACATCCTTTAACTTTAGTAAATCAATTTCATGAAATTACTAGATTAAAGTTTGAGAAGGGGAATGTAGATACCTATATTTGATACAACCTTAATTTCATAGTGTATATTTGTATATTTATTGATGTATAGAGATTTTTATAGATAATTCAACATTTAGTGGTGTGCTCTTGTATAGGCATCTGAGATTCACATTTATTTCATGATAATATCTTATATTCTATGTATTTTTGGTAATTATTTTATATCTTTGGTCCTTTGTATCTTCTAAGTCTCTAGTCACTAACTTTAGTTTAAGGACACTACTACCCATGTGACTGTCCTAAATTTGACAATAATGTCATGTATTATATTGTTCCCTATTTCTTTAATTTTAACTTTATAGTTTTTTTTATGGATCTAAGTGTTTTTTCTAAGGTTATATGTCATACGCTACTAATCATTAAGTCAAATTAAAATGGTTCCCTGTATATAAAAATCTAGGGTATAATTTGTTATTATTAGAAAATATTCTCAATTAGCACATACATTATTTATTTAAAATCTATTAAACTAATATAAATACTAGATTGGTAAAACATAAGTCTAAAGCATTACAAATTTTAATTTTCACATGAATTTATTTTACCATGGATTATAGTTGGAGAAAGAGAATATAGTTTCACAATCACAATTACACACATACACATAAGAAGGATAAATACATGTGATTCTAAGGCCGCATTTGGAGTATATGGCTACATAGGTAGCACTTATCAATAAAAAGGTTTTTACGTTTATCTCATCTCATGTGCTAACCCATTATTATGGAGTCAAAGGCTAATAAGAGGTAATAGGCTATATATTTCTGTCATAGATAGATCATGCATAATTTGATCATAGAAATAGGTATAAATAAGAAACATATGTGCTAGCATAGATCCAAGAATAATTTGAGTTAGATACACTATAGGGATAGAAAAACTAAAATAATGATAGTAGAATCAACACTAGTGTCCAAAATATAACAATAGTATCTAGGCTAGAAAAAGAGGTAAAACCTAGAATGAATGAAACACAAATTTGGAATTCAAGACAAAGACAAAACATGTGACTATGATAATTTAAAATATAATGATAAATAATATATGCTCTATCAACCTTTAGTTTCATAGTTTATCTACTGTATTTTATTGCACATGATTGAAAGGAGTTATTGTATATACTATATTTTATTTTATAAAATATTAATATTTCATTAGTGCATTCAAAATTTTATTTCAATAGGGTATTGGTATAAGAACCCAAAATAGATAAAATTATAGATTCTTGAATCTAGATTTATATATTAAATTAGTATTGTACACTAGAAAAATATTAATCAAGGATCCACTCATGTTCTATACATTTCTTGCATCTGATAGGCTTACCTTTCCTATCCACCAGTATAAAATACTTATCTTTTAGTCAAACCATAGTATTTTGATTACCCATATCACGTGTATCCCATAATACACTTGAATAATTATATATCCTTCATTATTAGTTATAGAGCTCTAGTAACCTTCCATCTTAAAATATAGTTAATTTCAAACATGGACATTAGTATTGACCCAAGTGTCCATGATCTAATGCAAGTGTCCCTACCTTTTAAATACCCAAATTTACATATGTTATGATTTATATGGGTTGGCCTAATAAGTTTCACTAACATTTTTGTGGGAACATTTTTAAAAGGTGTGTTATAAGTACAAGTTAAATCCAACTCATTAGTCATCTAAAAAATACCATTAAAAACTTATTCAAGTTTATTCAATCAATTACATAATTGAGTTATACTTAATTATTGTTCCATATTTATATATCATTAATAGCATATGTATGAAACATTAAAATAACAACAAATTATATACACATAATATTTTCAACTTTTATCAAATACTGATGCTTTACATCTTACAAGAACCCATCAAGACTCAATCTCTCAAAGTGCATGCCCTAAGGGGTGTAATAGGAAAGGGGTGGGAAGACAATTGTTTATTTTTAGGATTTTTTTCCCTTATGGCCACATTATTACCAATCCAACCAACTCCTAAAACTATTTTCTAAGCTATTTCTCCTCCTTTGCACACTCCTCTAGTCTTTTGCACTTTTCATCCCATATTTCCTCACCTTAAGTCCCTTTTGTCAATTATATATGCTAGGTTGATTGGGTTGACCCTATATAGTTTTAGGATATTTTAACTTAGGAATTAGGTTAGCCTTTGGCTGACGTAGCTTGGGACCTAGTGAATAATTATCCAAAATTGTGCTAGGTTGACTAGGTCGACCCTATTAACTAGTATTTTTAGAAGGTTCAAGCATCAAATATAATAATAAATATAAGATAATTTTATCATTATTTAAATATTAAATCAAGAGTTATTATTTTCTCATGTTTCATTAAAATTTTATCTTCCGCCATTATACGAGGAGTCTTAGTTTAGGGTTTCTACTTAAATAATTTAATCTTGTGGATGAGCCTTGAATTCTTTGGTCTTTCTTAGTTATCCTTACAAACCACAAAAACCTCTTAAAAATCCCCATTGGCTAAGAGAGAGATTGAGTCTCAAGGGTTCACATTCAGGTAAGTATTCTCTAATTTTTCTCCTCTCTTTAGTAGATAGAAGTAGGATAAATATTGGCTTTAAATAATATTACTCTTCATATTCCATGTATGAGGGTCTTACTCATACTTAGACTAATTGAGACTCTCCTATACATGTTTTCATTGTTACTAACCCCTCATATTGTGCCACAATATTTGGTGAGCACTAGATTAGATTTACCTTACTTGTTATTAGTATAGGTGAAATATCAAAACGTAGGACCCCTTTAGGTTTATTGCATGATTATGTTAGATTGGAGGCTTTGGAATTATCCTTAGCATGGTGCATTTTGATAAATCATCCCCTAATCAGGTCTAGAATATCCCCATATTGGTCATACTCTATCTTAACAAATGTGTTCCCAATAGAAAGTATAGGTGTGTTCTATCTTCTTTATGTTAGGATTGATTTATAGACATGATGCATTTATGATTGCATACATTCTAGTAAACCCAATGTGAATCTAACCCTTATAAGATTTATTTCACTTACTTCTTTATTTTATCATTTTTTACTATCATATATTTGTGATGTTGGGTCAACTATATCAACACATTACTAACTTATATGTGTAGGTTTAAACACAATCACATAGAGATGAATCTATTATTTCTATGCAGGTTCTTTTTTAGGTACAAGCTACTAGATCAACTTAGTCAACATAGTATTTTTTTAGACTTTCAAATATTAGGTCCAAATAACTAGGTCAATATATTCAACCCTGTATACTATCAGACATCATATTTAGACTACTAGGTCAACCTAATTGACCCTCTACATTTCAAGAACTCAACAACAGGGTTCTATAAAGCTTAGTCAACCTAGTGGACCCTATTAGTAGGATTTTCAATCATTTGTCAAAGTTATTTTATACCAATATGACTTATCTACATCTTCAAATCCACCAAGGTTCCTTTCTATCCTTTCTCTATTTCCTTATAATATTTCTTTTCATAGTTTATAGTCTTTAAAATTGTCAATATACAATCAGCTAGAATGACTCTATTAACCTAGTTCTATATTTTGTGTGTTATTTGGATATCTAGGTTGATCATGTTGACCTTATTCATTTTCAAAACTTTTACTTCCATAATATAGAGGCAAAAATAATAGATATGTTCCATATTATGTGAATACACTATCGATTGAATTGATATTGTATTATGTTTCAAAGTTGGAATTAACCCTTATGTGTTAGTAATTATCTCACACTTTCATTTTTTGTTACTTGCATGCTTAAAATAGCTCACATATTCTAATTAGGTGGTTTATAATATAGTATTTATTTTCACTATTTTCTATTTTATGCACACATGACCAAAAATGAAATCTTAAACATGAATTTTAACAATTATCTACCCAAGGCCAACCTACTTAGATTTCATCACCAAGGGGGAAGCCGACTTGGTATTCTAGCAAAGTATAAACACATGGTTAATGGTATATTCTATCTAACCACCCAAAAATGTTATTACTATGGTCTGTGAAGTGAGGGGGTAGACCTCAATACCAAGCCTATACCATTGCCAATATAGATCCCTTTTAGCCCAAACATCTTGAAACCATACTTTGATTACTTTCCAGTTCCTTGCTTAAAACCAACTTCCTATCACACTTAAAATTATATTTTAATAATCTAAAAACATTTAGGTTGATCACTTGGTTAGATATTAATTTTCAAGTTGATTACTTGATCTTTGCTCAATTACATGTTGTATTGTAATAACTTGTACTAGATAGTGTTGGTACAAGGTTTTGTGTTATGTGCCTCAATTGGATCACCCTTATTATTTTAATTTATTATTTTTCCCTTAAATTCTTGATTATTTAAGTACTGACACAATTATTCTTAGTTTAGTACATAGTCATTTTAGTCAACATAATTTGTTATAGGATATTTTATTTTCTCTATATCTTGTGCTCAATCAACCCAGTTGACCCTATATAATTTTCAAACCCTATTCTTTGTACTAGGTTGACCTAGTCAACTTGGTACTATTTATCATCTTCCCTATTTACTGATCTAGGTGACTATTTTTCCTTGTTAGCATTTTGTTCATTTCTCTCTAGTTATGTTGATGTATCTTATCAAAATATTCTTGGATAGCTTGAATCCATTTAGATACTATATGGGATGTTCATTTTTCCCTCTCTTTTCCTCCCAATAACACCATCGTTCTTGGGTCACCTCTTACCCTCCTTCATCCATGACTTTTAACATGGTGCAAATTACATCTCAGGATGAAGTTGATGGATCTAATGTCTTATATACCTACCAAGATACTTCTCATCTTCAAACTAATGTGGGAGAAAATGACACAAATTTAATTAATAATTCCACTCATAATCCATCTTCTAACAACCCTCCCCCTAATACCAATTCAAGGAGTGCTCCTACCAATACCATCCCACTTCTTGATATAGCTCATCTTCTTGCCCAAGTTATCTAAAAAATGAACATAATGAAAAACTCTAACATTAATCAAATGATGTAAATTCAACATCATTTGATTAATATGGATAATCAACCTCCAAAAATCCATCCTCAAGATAATCTTAATTATATTCCTCCACCTCTTAGGATGCCTCAGGAAATGTTATTCCTCAACCCATAATGAATAATAATATGCTTCAAAATATTAAAAATGAGCCTTTGTCTCCCTTTATCATGTCCATTGATATTAGTAACATATCTACAACTATCAAGTATGATGGGACTAAACACCCTACTTAATTTCTTAAAGCCTTTGGCAACCTTTACAAGGAGTGGATCTAAACTAATACCTTCACAAAAACTAGACTCTTAGTCAAAATATTTACTGGTAATGTATCAAAATATTACAACCATTTACCCCAAAATTATATTTGGAAACTTGAATATTTGGTTAATCCCTTAGTTAAAGAGTTTCAACACAATTATCTTCCTAAAAATTGTCTTATCCACTTTATTAATGCTAAGAAATCTCCTACTGAGATAGTTCATGACTTTATCAAAAGATGGAAATCATTGGCCCAAAAATTTGACCATAACTTGATTGATGATAATTTATTTAAACTCTTTATAAATTTTTTTACTCCTTATCTTCAATACAGGGTTCGAGCCTTTGTTCCCCAAACAATTAATGAAGCTCTTGACCAAGTTAAACATCATTACTTTCTCATGAAGCTATTTAAACCTAATCCTATACTTTTAAAAGGATATTTTCATAAATATACCAATGTTGTCACTACTAATACTACGTAAAACAAACAAGGAGTTTACAAAGTTGATATTCCTTCATATTATCACACACCTCTCTCTATACAACAAATGAAACAACTCGTATCACCCTTTAAATCCTTCACCTATCCTAACAATCCTCTTAAGTGGTTTGAACCTAATCAATTTTGTTGGTTTCATGTTGACATTGGTCATTCCCATGAATGTTATAGAGGAATCACTAAGTTTTTTGTCTCATATATGCTTGAGGACTCATTTAGTCATGAAGCTATTATCAAACTTTATCATCAAGAGTACACCACTACTTCTCAAACCTCATGCTAGTTCTTCTAAATCTCATTGAAAATTTCTTGAAGAACTCAAATATATGCCTTGTAAGATTCTAATTATGGATTTGGTTCTTACTTATCCCTATCATCACAAGTTAATTATGCAATAACTCCAAGAAAATGAAGATCCATCCTATATTGAGGAATAACCACCTTATATTTAACCTCAACCTACCAACATCACTACCATTAAAATTGTGTCCTTCTTCCAACCCTTCCATTGAATTTATTTAAGAGGACATGATCAATGTTGAAGCTATTTTTCATGTTGATGATCCATAAATTTTCACTAAAATAGCCATTAATACTATCCTTATCCATAAAGTTCTAGTTGATGAAGGCTCTGTTATTAATGTCACATCTCTGTGGATTATCCAAAAACTTGGTTATAACAAGGATTATCTCAAATAAAACCATGTTGCTTGCCATGGTTTTGATAAAACTAATAAAAATCCACTTGGGTGTATTTGGATCCCATCAACCATCATACCTAAGATCATTAAAATTAAGATTAATGGTATTTTATTTACCATTATATTATAATATTATCCTTGGTCATCTATGGACTCATTGAATGATGGACATGGCTTCTTCCTATAGAAAATGCATTAAATTCTTACACAATGGAAAATGATATAATCATAAAGCTGATCCTAACCTATGGATTATTTAACTTCATAACACCAAATCTTAATATCATATTCCTACCATTCCTAAGATCAATATCAATCTTTTACCTAATTTGATCAACATGAATCCTAATTTTTAAGATGATTAACCCAATGATTTGTAGCATACTTGCAATACTACAAAGATAGCTCCCTATATTTCATAGTAGCTTGCTCCTTCTCTATTACCCAAAGACCATACTATTCATCTTATTGATGAGATTACTAATTTTACCCCTCTATGCAATGCTCAAGATCTTTCTTTACAATAAAATTCCTTCACTTGAAATTATTTTGGAGTCACTAAATTATTTCAATATCCTCTTGTCAGTATCCTTATACATTTAGAAATATAGGGATTTCACCTTTTAAAACTCCCCCTAACTCTCAAGCATGTAAAATTTCTCCAACATATGATGATAATTACATAATGGCCCAAGCTCAATCTCAAGACTTGGATGTCTAACATTATCAAAAAAACTGAACCCAAATCCATGATTTTAATTGGGATGTCCATACCATTTTTATGGGTCATGACTTAGATCCCAAAGGTCATGTGCCTCCTATCAATTCTCCTTTTATTGATAATCCTTAGGTGATAGAGAAAATGATAACTTCCAAGCCTTTAAAATTTCTTATTTCTCCTTTACTACCTATAGCTCCAATCATTGCATCTGATCATTCCCCCATCCTAAAACCATCGACACTACATTCCATTTTGATTTATCTCCCTTTCCTACTCCCAAGATTACACTTAATGAAAAGGCAACTAATGATCATTAGATCCATTATGAGTATGATCAGCATGGTAATAAAATTATATATCTCAAATTAGATGTTGAGTATTATGGTCCTCTTCGCACCTTCCCTAGTGACTAAGCTTTTCTTAAAATCCTTCATGCCCAAGAAACTCAACTTCTTAGGAAACATCATAGAATTGGGAATTTTAAAACTAGAATCCCTTGTTTCAACAATTGCATCACTAACATTGATCCTAAAACTAATCCAATATCATATTTACCTAATTCAGCATACCATTTTAAATATGGAAAAGCCATGCTTATCAAAAAACCTACTCACATTGAATATGGTACTCCATCTTGTCCTTGACAAATTATATTATAATTTCAGATTATTCTTTGGTAAGTATTGTGAGGTTTTCACCTAGTCCTATGAGGACATGCCTAGTATTTATCTTAGCATTATGGTATATAATATCATTACTTATCTTGATGTTAAGAATGTGCATCAAAAGAAAATGAATTTTCCACCCAAGGTTTCTAGCTTATGTAACAAGGAAATCATCAAATTACTTGATGCTAAATTTTTTAAACCATTAGACTATTACGAATGGGTTTCTAACATTATTCCTATTAAAAAATACATCAAGATGGTCATTCACATTTGTATTGATTTCTATAATATTAATCTTGCTTATCCTAAGGATAACTTCCCTTTAATTCAGATAGATGCCATCATTGACTCTATAGCTAGTTACAAAATGTTATCTATTATGGATGGCTTTTTAGGTTATAATCAAACTCACATTGAATTTGAGGACCAACATAAGACAACTTTCACCATATAATGGGGCACCTATGCTATGTCAAAATGCCCTTCAACCTTAAAAATATTGGATCCACTTACTAATGAGAAATGAATCATATATTTCATTATCTTATGCATAAATTTTTTGAAACCTATGTGTATGACCTCATTGCTAAATCTAAAAGTCATAAAAGTCATATCTCTTATCTTTCTATCATCTTCAACTATGTTCTTAAAAATATGTCTTTGATGTCACATATGGAAAATTGTTAGGATCTATAGTCTATCTTTGTGTCATCAATAATTATATTGATAATATTAGTGATATCATAAACATACCCATTCCTCATTCCATTATTGACATTATTACTTAGTTATGTTTAGGGCTATTAGATGATTCATCCTCAAAATGGCTTATCAAATCCAATCCATCAGTTCTCTTCTCAAGAAAGAAACAACTCTATAATCAATGAAACCTTGTCAAAAAGACTTTGATAACATGAAATAGTCATTACTTCACCCACCTACACTTCATCCTCCTAATTATCAACCTTTAATTCTATATACTTATTCCACACCCATATCAGTTGGAGTAATGTTTTTCCAACAAGCTGACATTGAAAGAGAGTATGTTATCTACTGCATTAGTTGATGCCTCATTGATTATGAAACATGTTATACCAAAATTGAAGGTGAAAACCTCACTATCTATTTCACAGCTGAAAATCTTTGCCATTACATGCTTTATTAGACTAATTATGTCATCATTCATTTTAACCCCTTTCATCACTTTTATCAAAAGCCTTTCTTCCTAGAGATAGAATTGGTAAATGGATGGTCCTCCTTATGGATTTTTATCTTTGTATCATCACTTAAAAATATGTCAAAAGGCAAGTCATAGCTAATCAACTTGTTATAGCTCCCATTCCAACTACTTTTCCCCTTCAAGATAGTCTCCTAGATGATAATATCTTCTATATTTAGGGTCTTAACCAAGTTATTTCCCTCAAAGATTATTTTCATAACTTTACCACTGACATTGAAGTGAATAATTTAGATGATTTCATTATTTCCCTTGATACTACTAAACCTAAAGTAATTATCAAAGACCTTATTTAAATTAATGTTGATTTACATGAGGATACATGGAACCTTCACTTTCATGGTGCTAAATGAATTAAAAAGGATGGGGTAAGTTGTATTCTTAGAATTCCTCTTAGAAAAATCATTCCTTTCTATTTTTGCTTAAACTTTGATGTCACCAATAATATGTCTGAATATGAAGCTCTAATCTTAAGCATGAGAGATGCTCTTGATTTAGATATTTAATATTTGCATGCCTTAGGTGACTCCCAACTTATTTTCCATCAAGTCAATGGTGATTACTAATGTAAAAGTGAAAATATCATTACCTATTATCAAATTACAATCATTATTTCTGAGTATTTCATCTCTTTAACCATTTAGCCTATCCCTAGAGATTAAAATTCCATTGCTAACTCCTTGGCTTCCTCAACTTCTCTCTTTCATCCACACCAAGTTCTCTTCGATCCTACTTTTTTTTTATACAAATAAGAAAATCTTCATCTTCAACTTAACCACCATATTCACTTATATTACACATCAAGGCTATCATAATTAAACAAATACCATGGTATAAATACATTATTCAATTCTTAGAACATCAAACTTATCCTCCTAACTTAGACTCTCATAAAAATACAAACATTCACAAACAAGATTTTAAGTATGTAGTTTTTCATAATATCCTTTATTATCATAATATTAAAGGTACCTTGTTCTATTATGTTATGCTATATGAGGTCCCCCCTTTTCTTGAATAATCACATGGGGGAATTTATGGGGGTTACTATAGTGGACATGCCACATCCTATAAATGCCTACGCATGGGTTATTTTTGGCCTACTCTTGAAAAGGATGTAATCAAATTTAAAAAAAAGTGCACTCCTTGCCAACTTCATGATGATCTAATTCATTCACCTCCAATCAAGTTTAAAGATATAAAATCTCCTTGTCTATTCTCCATGTGGGGATTATATCATGTTATCAAATGATCTCACTCCCAAGATGAGCATGTTTTTATCATCACCACTACCAAATATTTTAGAAAATGGGTTGAATTTATACCCCTTGTTAATGTCACTAAACCCACCATTGGAAAATTTATTCTTAATCAAATCATTTGACACTTTTATGTTCCCCATACCGTCATTTTAGATAATGGTGAATTTAAAAAACAAGGATGTTAAAAAAATTTGTGTTAATTTAAGATCAATCACAAATTTTCTACACCTTATCATCCATAATGTAATGGCCAAGCTAAGGCCACTAACAATATTATTTAAAAAAATATCCAAAATAACATTCATAAAACCCACATGATTTTACATATTTATCTTTATCCTACTCTTTGGGCCTATCAGACTAGCATATGTGCTTCCACTAGGGCAATTACATTCTCTCTAGTCTATGGTTCTAAATCAGTTCTTCCAATAGAAGTTGAGCTTCCTCATGTTTGTATGTCTCTTCATGGTATCATTATTAATGAATAATTATGTAATTCTTTCTTCATACCCTTGATATCCTTAATTAACACCATATTTTTGACTTTCAACACAATCTCCAATATGAGGATTATATTTCCTAACAACATAACAAATGTGTTAAAATCTACATATTTAATTTTGGTGATCGTTTCCTTAAATAAGATTACACTCATGAAAATGAAGCTAAATATGTGAAAATATTGTAGGTACCCTATTTATTCAAAGATATCCTTAGTCTAAGTGTTTATCACCTTCAAACCAATGAAGGCCATGCTTTCAAAGAGCCCACCAACACATAATTCCTTAAGAAGTACTTTGCTTAAACATTTCCTTCTTTTCATGATTTGTATCTACATCTATTTAACACTTTTTTTAGGTCACTCACATGGATATCTCCCTCTATATCATTTCTCTCTTGTTAAAAAACTTTAGTCCTTCATTTTTGGTCTTTTGGTTTCCACTTTCTCTCATGACTTGAATTATAAAATCATGAATAAGACCCAATCTTCCTCATGATGTACCATACCCTTCTTTATTTTCATTCTCTTTTTACACACTTCTTGGCATCGATTAGATTTATCTTTTGTGAGTTACAGTGTAAGACCATGGATAGGACTTGGCCTTCCTCATAAAATACCATATTTATTATCCCATTTATTTTTTACATGCTTTTTGGTACCCTCAAAGATTTCAATTTTATGAATTGTAGTGTACGATAATAGATAGGAACTAGCCTTCCTCATAAAATTACGATCATGTTATTCCTTTTCTAGAATATGTTTTTAAACCTTGTTTTCAACTTTATATTTCGCTTCTATTCATAGATGGAATTTGTACAACAATCTATGTTAGCATGTTTTCATCCATTTCCCTCATTGTTATGATAAGGAATTACACTTTACTATCATTGTATCCCTCTCTATCCCTCTATCACATTTTTTGGTAATTTGAATTAGTTTAAATTCCTCCATGTGTCATTCCTCTTTATTTCCTTTCCTTTCACTCCACATTGGATACAATAAGGTTGAATTCAAGATAAAACTTTTATTTCACCTAGATATATGAAACTCTTAGAACCCATGCTCTTTCAAGTTCTCTTTTAGAAACCAGGTCCCAAGTATTCAAATCAAAGTCATATTATCACCCATATTTTATTTTATAAATGTGTATGAAGGAGGAATAGAAAAATCCATCAAGAATGATAAAAATTATATCATTTAAAACAAAAGGCAATGATATACAAAATGCAACATACCAAACTTAAAATTTAAAATTCACATAAAAAGACATGATTACAAGCACATCTCATATCACTAATCAAAGATAAAACTATATAATTGGCCTCACATATAATTTAGGTCCATTGGGGTGTAGTAGCCAGTAGATTGGAATAAAATAATTAAAAAAATTCTATGGTGCTACCTACTTTTTCATGCAATTACCCAATCTTCATAGTAGATTGATGGATCTGTAAGGGGTCTTGAGGAATGGGGAACATGTTTTAAAAAGGTAGGTCCATTTTAATTTTCATGCATATATCATTCATAGGATGATCTACACACTAAATTTTTTGGCCTAAGACTTGTGTGGCTAAGAAAAGTTCTTTAGAGTCCTTAAGGTTGAGATCCCTATTTTTTTGACAAACCAAATTTAAGTGTCTTAACTTTGATAAAGAGTTATCTCTACCTTGGTTTTTCCTTCATTCTCCCCTCCACCCATTTCATTTCCCCCCTTGTTAGGAAAATTATGATTCAAAATCTCTTTTCACTCTTCTCTGTTCGTTTCTTCTTCACATCTTAAGAAACATGCTAATACCACTTTGTTTCACTTTTATCTATCCTTAGAGCAAGAAAACATTTATGAAAAAATATGGATTACCTTCCTTTACACCATAATATTAGATTCCTAGATTTAATTTATTTTTACCATTTACCATTTGTTGTATTATCCGACTATTATGTACACTTGAGTTCATACCATTTTTCCATTGTTGAGTGAGGTTGGATTATTCTTCTCACATATCAATGTTGTTTTCGCCTTTATGCACCTTTTTATATTGTTGAGTGAGATAAGGATTGTTACTACTCACTCATAAATACTATTTTACCATTTTGATACTTATTTTTCATTTATATTTTGATTACCATATTTTTAAAATGTATCCTTGGTTTGACTTGGTGAGTTTGCCTTTCTTACTTGAGGTTTACTTGTTTGATTTTTTTTAGTCTTTAATAGCCTTGGATTTTTAGTTACCTAATTTACTCTTGTTTTGACTTGGTCATTTTGTCTAACATATCACTTGTCACCCTAAATTTCCAAATTACAAAGTACATCCCATCCTCATAACATTAATTATCTTGGCTTTCATGTGTTTGTTTGTTTTTGATATTTAGTTTTATATTCTTGGGTTTGTCAAAAGTAATATCTATGCCCTACATAATCAAAACTAAAAACATAGTAGATAACCATCTAGTGATAAAGGTAAGTAGGTATGCATCAAATTTACTTTTTAGTTACTTCCATTTTAGTCATTTACTTTTAGTTATTTTATACTTTAAAAATACTACATTTTTTTTGCATTGGCGTTATGTATTCCTATGTTCTTTCAAGAATCACCATCCCCTATTGTACCTTAGTGACATGTGATGATATTTGAGTGGGGTATATATATACACATACTATTTTTAACTTTTATCAAATACAAATGCTTTATATATTATAAGAACCCATCAAGACTCAAACTCTCTGAGTGCATGCCCTAAGGGGTGAAATAAGAAAGGGGTGGGTAGACCATTGGTGCTTCACAATATTGTTGTCATTTATGGCCACATTATTATCAATATAACTAGATCCTAAAACCATTCCCTAATCTATTACTCCTTTTCACACTCCTCCAATATTTTCCACTTTCCATCAATTTTTTTCTCACCTTAAGTCCCTTTCTCAATCGAATGTGCTAGGTTAACTGGGTCAACCCTATATAGTTTCTAGTTATTTTAACTTAAGAATTAGGTTAGCCTTTGGTTGACCTATCTTGAGACCTACCGAATAATTGTCCAAAATTATGTTAGGTCGACTGAGTCAACCTTATTAGCTAGTATGTTTAGATTGGTCAAGGTTCAAATTTGTCTATAAGTAAAATATCATTTCATCATTATTTCAATATAAGATCAAGATTTATTATTCACTTATGCTTATTTATAATATGATATTCCACCATTCTACTTGAGGAGTCTTTGCTTAGGGTTTTTACTTAGATAATCTAGTCTTATGGATAAGTTTTGGATGCTTTGGCCTTTCTTAGTGATCCTTACAAACCACAATAACCTATTATTAATCCCCATTAGCCAATGGAGAGATTAAGTCTCAATGGGTTCACATTCGTGTAAGTATTCTCTAACTGCTATCCTCTCTTTATTAGATACAAGTAGCATAAGTATTGGCTTTGAATAATATTACTATTCATATTCCATGTATTAGGGTCTTACTCATACTTAGCTTAATTGAGATTCACCTATACATGTTTTTATTATTACTAACCCCTCATATTGTGACACAAGCTTTGGTGAGCACTAGATTAGATTTTCTTTACTTGTTATTAGTATAGATGAAATATCAAAACCTAGGACCCCCTTAGGGTTATTACATGATTGTGTTAGACTAGAGGATTTGGAACCTTCCTTAGCATGGTGTATTGTCATAAATGATCCCCTAATTGAGTCTAGTGGATCCCCATATTAGTCATTCTCTAACATAACAAATGTGTTCCCAATCAAAAGTGTAGGTATACTCTATCTTCTCTGAGTTAGGATTGATTTATAGACATGATGCATTTCTATTTTCATACACACATGATCAATATTTGTCAAGTCACAAGATAGATCACTAAATGCACTTTTATATATTATATCTCACCTTTGTGCACACACAAGATAATACATAGGGGATAACTACATATGTTTACAACCATCTTTAGAGTAGTAGTTATATAGTTAATGCTCATTGAAAGAGGTTTATTTTACGTTAGTTCAACACTGTGAGCCCACTAACCCATTTTGTTAAGGTAACCTAACCTCTAGTGAAGAGAGGGTTTGAGATATATTAATATATTGATATCCTATATGTGTGATCTAAAACCATATTTGAAAGATGGAATAAAACCTAGAAATATTTAGTCGATGTTTTATTAAGTATTCAATATTCTAGACAAGACATATGCATTGAAGCATAAAAAATACCATCAACTCAATTTTCCCTTGGGCAATACAAGTTTTCATGTTGGCTGAAATCTAATTTTTATAAATATAATGAATTTATTAGAATATTTAGATAGTGTATTTATAAAACTACCTTACATTTGAATTCACTCAGTGTATAGTATAAGTATAATTTCTCCATATTACTATTATTATAAAATTTAATGTTATACTTTATATATTTTCCACATGATTAGATTTAGTATTTATTAATAAAATATTTAAATAATATGAATTCATTAAATGAAATCATTTATAAATTATATTACTCCTTAGTTTATGACACTAGTCTCTCTTCGTTAATCCTTATTTCCAAAAAAGGTTAAACATTTGGCGAACTTGACCTCTATGTCTTATCATGTACATCCTAGCTTGTTATAGGGTTTTTATACTTATAATATTTTTTTTATTTATTCAAATTTTTTCTATCATATATATGTAACCTAGGCATAGTAATATATTAGGTTAAATTCATATTGAGTTACCCCTTAGGACACCTAAAATGTCTCAAGCTAATACCATGTCAAAATTTATTAATAATGAGAGCGATAATAATGACAATGAGAAACATAATGAAATAAATCTTATATAATATGAATCTAATCATGAGAATATTAAAACACATGAATACAATGAGCATGATCAAGTAGGTCGATATAAATTTAAATATATTTCATTATTCCAGGAATGCATTTGTCAAAAACTTGAAGATCTACACGAGATCCTCAATACTATATTAGAAGCTATAAAATCAAAATGTATTAGTAAAAAACCATTAGTTTTTATTGATATAAAAATTAGGGATACTAGATATGCCTATCATACATCAATTCCAATCTCCCTTCCCCTCAATCACGACATTGAATACTACATCTAGTGGGGGCATGATATATGCTTTAAAATCAATTTCCCCTAAATAAAAAACAACTATTACTAAATTCTCCATGGGAATAATTAATAATTCAAATAAATTACTAATTTAAATTCCTACATCAACCCAAGTGGTTTTTTCATCTCATTTGGTGAGTTCTTAAGATATAACTAAAAATATGAATGGGTTTACTATACACTCTATTTTACAAGTTATGCAACCTTTGAAAGCTAAGGTTACTAACATTGAGAAAAATGATATGAAATAAACTCATTCTAATCATTCACAAGATGTCTTACGTAATCTTCTTACACTAGATATATATATTTTACCCTTTTCCAACTAGTTTTGATGCACCCAAGTACACACTTTATGATTGAAAGTGTGATCCTAAACAATGTGTTCAATCATTCTATGCATCATTCCTTGATAATGATTCAAACAAAAAAATTTGAATATTACATTTCTAATAATTATAGAGGACCATGCTATGGGATGGTTCTATGATTTTCCAATAAAACTCATATTCAATCATTTGGTGGATTATTTTTTAGCAAAATTTTCAATCAATATTATAAAAAA
Organism: Torreya grandis; assembly: GCA_037957365.1. Lineage (NCBI taxonomy): Eukaryota > Viridiplantae > Streptophyta > Pinopsida > Cupressales > Taxaceae > Torreya > Torreya grandis. The sequence continues at coordinate 87,126 of JARHVA010008210.1, forward strand.
GATGTCATATGCACAAATTTCCAAGATAAAATAAGGAACCAATGAGCCTCTTAATGAATATGTCTTGAGGTATAATAAAATATTGTTGAAAATGACAAATCCAATGGTAGATAAATATCGTAAAAATATATTTAAATAATTTTTTTTTGCTAACTTACATGAGCTTAATGTTTTCTATAATTTTAATTTTTTTGATTACTTATGTCATATTATTTTATATAGAGAAATGAAAATTATTTCATTAAATAATCTTATGTAGTAACCACACCAACTAAATATAATACAAATTTTCATATCAAACCAAAATATAACATCAAACCTATCGAGGCTAAAAATGAAACAACCACCACAATTAGTATAGTGTTACAATAATAAAATCAACTTGTCTTATCTACTGCATCTAAGTGATAATTTACGTGATTACCTAAGTCTCTAGCTTCATTAATTTTGAATCTAGTGAATTTTCACCTCTTATCTCTCCCTCATCCTATGGTGGTTGATATGAGTCAACCTCTACCAAAAATATATGATGTCAATGATTGTTTTGAATATCAATAATGTGTGTAGAATTATACAAATACAATATATTATTGATAGTGATATATTCACCTTCAATGATTATCTAAAATATAGTAGATAATGAACTAATGATCATCAAAATAAAATGATATTAAATAATCCATTATAAGATCCTTATAAGGAAACACCAAAATTGAAAATGGAATATCATAAGCATCCTCCACCACCACATTATGGGCACCCATTAGATGTAATTAGTGGTATAATTACATGAGAGATGCCTCTTATGGTCCACATGCCTTCCATTTCATTTTATATCTATGAGACTGTGGATGATGACTCAGATCTTCATTCTTTATTTATCATGAACATATTGATCATCAACATATACTTAGTTTTATTGAAGATAATGGTTATAGTGAGAATGTATGTACCATAAAATTACTTACACATTTGGGATACACAAATAATGATTTATTTACATTAAATAAAATTGTAAAATCATTTGATGGAAAGACAACATGTTTTTGGTGATAATTATTTACCTTTGTAGGTTGTTCTAGAACATGTGAACTCTAATAATTTTTAGTTAAAAAAATATAAAAATATTTAATATGTTATTGGGATGAATTTAAATTCATAAGATTCATATAATAACATTAAAAATTTCATGGTTGTCTTAAATATATTCATGTCAACATGGTAATTATAGTTTTAGTGATTTAATATGAATATCCTTTGCATCAAGAAAACTATGTTCCATGATAACTAATTATAAAACTTACTAAGGTTAATCATATGTAATATGGTAAGAAACATGAAATCCATTTTTTTAGGTGACCAATAATTGAGAGGTACATCATATATCTATAGTGAAATATTCAAGACATTAATTTAAACCTTCATGATCTAGCTAGTTATTGATAGTTTTTTAACCTTTTAGGGTTTAGATTATGTAAATCATATGTTTAATTAAAGGGTTGAGTAGACTAAATATTGAAAATAATATGAATAAAATAACCACTAATTTATTATATAATTAATTAAATTTCTAAAAATAGTAATACTAGTGCAAATAAATACTTATTTATAAAATTCCTGATGCAGACAATCTAAGTGTTGGAAACTAAGACAAAATTACATCTATGTGTTACCAACTAGATCCATATGTTAGAACCCTCTTGGATAATATGACCATATTTGGAATATTTCACCATGTGTCTATAGTATCCTAATATTGGTGATAATGTCCTATGTGAAGATTGTCCCAAACTTCTGAGTTCACCTATGTCTAGAGTTTTTGGGTTTGTTCTTATGCACATGAATTATATAACTTTGAATTATGTTTGATATGATTGATTTATGATGTAAACCCTAATCATCCTTGAAAGTAAGGAATGGGATTTAAAGTGTGTTTGTTATTTGTATATGCTATAAATCCTCAACACCCCACTTTGAAGAGAGTTTCCTACATATTAGTATTCTGAGAAGGGACCAATCCCAATGAATTTTTCCCCACATAAGTGTTGGTACAAGTGAAAGTGATGTTATTATGATAGTTTCCTTAAGTTTATTGAGTGTGCTTGAGCTTGGAAATATGGAAAATATAAGCTTAGGGTTGTTATAGATGGTAGTATGCAGAAGAAGGGTAGAATAGGGCTTGATAACCTTGATTTTTATCAACTTGTTTCATGTTTGAATAGGTATTCTACATCTAACCTCCATCTAGTAGATATAGGGGTCAAATTAATATATTTATATTACTATGTTTCTTTTTTAGGTAATAAAATATATCTATGTTGACCTTATTATTCTTTTATTTTTGAAAACATATTCATTTGGGAAAATTAGGGTAAAAGACATAGGCACCATTTTGGGGACACTAATCCCATGTGGCTCTAGATTCCTTAATGTGGAACTAATGTCCAACTCATAAAACACTATTCATGAAGGGAAAAGATTAGTAAATGAGGGTTTGGGACTCTATTTAAACTAACTAGGGATGCATGTGGCCTAAATGAAGGCTGAATAAGTGTGATAATAGGTTCTAGGATATGTCTAGATCTAATTTAGAGATAGGTAGTATCATGTATCACTCATAGAACTCAAATAAAACTTTTACATAATTAAATTTCCCCCCTTTATTTTATAAATTCATCAAAGTTAAATGACTAGTATCAAGGAAAAATAATCATACCTAGACTTACCTAGGAAGTGAATCCTATGAAGCCAAATCTGAGTATATGAAGTTGAGTTTATGCATGTGATACACGATCTAATGAATGTACTAAAAATTAAATATGCATAAATAAATCCTTAATTAAGAGATATAAAAATAAAAATTCTATGTTGAATAAATAAGTAACTAAGTAAAACTAAGTAAAGAGATGGGAAACAGAAGAGGAATGAATACACCTCGTTGAGTACATAAACCAATTCATAAACTTGGTGACACGTTGTATGTGTGTGTGTATATATAGTGACCAACTAGTGAATAAATTTAAATAAACTAATGGATTTATCAATCCTCATGTGTGGGTGGCTCAATAAGTCAATCTGATTTTGACTCCATCATTACCCACCCCTGCTTGGTGGATCATGACATGTGAATAACTTGGATTAGAATAATAGTGTGTCTAACCCTCTTATGTGGGTGGATCAAGAGATCAATTAGGATATTAATCCATCAATTCCCACCCATATTTATATACGAATTTAAAACTAAACTATGTAAATTACTAAAAATGTCTAAGTATGTCTAATTGTGTATGTTAACTATGTGGCCACTAAAATAGATTATGTGGATCTAGGACACTCAAGAATGACAAACAATATATATGGAGTAAAGCATGAAATTAGTGATAAATTTGAATATGATATAAAGTTTATACAACATAGAGAATGATTTATAATTTGTCATTCCATCTAATCAACAAATGAGTAACTAAGCATATAGAAATAATTTGTCACGCACATGCCCTTAATCTAATATCTCAATATATTAATTTTATAATGAGTTTTAATAATTATATTTGAGTATATAAACTAAATATGGGAATGGTCATGCTACCCATGATGCCCCCAATTTGGTCAAAATAATATGAATTTGAGTTGAGTTAATGTGAATTTGAGTAAAAATTGAGTATAACTAATAAATTGTGACTAGATTTATACAAACCTATATTGTACCTTCTATACCTTTTTGGACAATTTGAGTTATTCTAAAACTTAGGATACTATACAATAGTACCATGGATCACTAGTGTTCCCATTTGGTCACCAATGTCCTTCTAGTCTAAAAATATATGTCATTATACTAATTTTTGAGTCACTATTTTCCCTTTATGTTTGCTTGTGTTTGATTTTCTATAACTGAGCCTATGTGCCAAAAAATATATTGTGATTTAAATATAGGATCCTAATATCTATAAAAAAACCCTATGAATTCCATCTCTTTTGAGGAGAGTTGTTGAAACTATGTAATAAATATCCTCAAAATAAAAATCTCTACAAAATGTGTGTTAGCTAGAGCATGTATGATAATCCAATATAATGTGCATACATAACATCAAAATATAAGATAATATAAGCATAAGTATGTAATGTAAGATGAATTTCATGTCTAAAATTCCACAAGCGTGTTAAGATAGATGTAATCATTGTATGTAACAACAAATATGAGTATAATTAAGTATCTATCTAGGGTGGTGGGGCATGATGTCCATCACAACAACCAAGTAGGAAAGGTAGATGCATGAGGTCCCTTTTGGCATCAAAAATTGGTGTGTGTAATAAGGAAAGACAAGTTTCATGGTCATGACACATACAAGAAAGTATACATATAAAACACATGATACATGCAAGATAGGACAAAGGGACACAATACAAGGGACATGGGTGCATGTCACTAAATATGAAAAAATAATACATAAAAGGACATGTTCAATTGCTGACATATACTATAAATAATCAAGTTGGCTTAGATCCACATATAAGGACATGTTCAAATATCTACATACATAATCAATAAATCACACACAAGGGGCATGGGCACATTTCCAAATCATACATGTTATGGATAGAAGTGGCATAGAGTGAAATTACAATGGAATATCCAAATGTTGTTAAATAAAATAAGAATGAAGATACAATAAAGTATAAACTAGGAAAGTTATAAATTAAAGCATGCATGAATATGTAATACAAATCTATGTAAGTGATAGGATGCATATATGTTGAGTCTAAAATAGTAATAGTTAGCAAAAATCTAAGTACAAGTAGTAATAATCAATATTAAGATATAACAATTCTAAATATAAAATGTAGAGTATGTAAGGATAGAACCTAGTAATAGAAACCATGTATAACATTTGCCCAGGTGCGTGAATGTGTCAAATGAATAACCATAAACTAGTGTATATGACCCCAATGGGTATATAATAGCAAGTTTGAATAAATGTAGCGGACATGAGTCCTATAATAAATTTGAAATCACTCAACAAGAATGAGTGAAACATGTGCATATGATAAAATTAACTCTACTAAGATAAATAACATATGTAGTGTCTGATAAATATAAGAAGTATAAACATAGTAATGCATACAATCTATAAGTTTTATGTTTTATGATTAATTATTTTAATTATTTTATGTTTTTTGACATGTTATAATATTTTCTATTTTCTATAAATAATCTATATACAATAAACATGAAAATGAACTATGTATAAGGAGCAAGGGAGAAATAAAGTATTACAATAAAAGAGAAACTATATTAACCAATGAATCTCATGAAATACTCACTATAATTGTGACCTATGTCAAATAAGGGAACTATGATCATGCATGTTATGTGAAAGGTAATTATGATCTTATAATCTACTATAGTTAGTGATTTGTGTCTATATCTATATCTTTATAAGTAGTGGTGCTAGAAATTTATGGCACTGACTATGGTGTCCTATGAACTATAGGGTTCTTAATAACCCTTCTAATAGAATAAAAAGAGAATGGAGGAAGGCCATCTAAAATTTGTGACATATATTTGATGTAAGAGTCTCTCTTAAAAAGGTCTTCTTAGGACAGTATGCATATGTGTCAATACTGTATGAGTAAACCCCATCTATAATGATGTCTCTAATGAAATCTATTGTATCAATAAGAATTATGCCCTGAGCTATAATTTATAACTATGTTATATTTGGTAATTGTGATGTAACTATAGTTGGTGACTGTGAAGTAATTGCCTATAAAATAGGTAAAGGATACTCATATGAAACACCCTCAATGTTGACCACCTAATTTTCATGTATGTATTTAAATAATATGTGTGGTATGGATAGGATGGATTTTATTTTTTGTGTACATGGCCTACCTAATAATATATCAAACATGTCTGCACTAGGTACTACTGAGAACTAAGTGGCTATATGTGGTGGTCTAACCTATAATGAAATCATAATCTCCTTGATGAATCTTTGACATGACCATTGAAACCATTGATAACTATGTCTATGGGGAATTTTTCCTAATATGAATACCAAAAATTATATAGAAGTGTCATAGTGCACATGTTAATGCTTGAACCATTATCAACCATAACACTCTAGACATGATGATGATCTATATAAGCTCATATAAAGAGTGAATGTAAATCTATATAATCATCAATAATCTCCTATTTACAGAAGGTGATGAGTAGTCTAGCTATAACCATAGTTTGGTACATAAAAATGATGTGTAATGGGTGTGTCTCTTCTATCATAGTATGACATGAATTTGGTGGTGGATGTGCCTTATAAGTATAGTGAACACCTAAAGTGATCCCTACCTCATTCATTATGTGCTTTCGAAACAAATATAAGAATATATTTAATGCTTTATTTTTAATTTTATATACTTTTTGTGATCCTATGTCTATGCCCACATCAATAAATATTAGCTTGAATAAAATATTTTATCTTATATTTTAGGCTTATGCATATGTTTGTTGTATGGCCTAGTGCCTTATAATACTTGTATAATGGATTGAAATCATAAATTTTTGTAAGAAGTTGTGTTGTATCAACCTATTTAATTATAGGGAGAGATATGAAATTGCATTATAAGAGCTAATATAAATCTATTATAGTGACTATAAAAGGTTGGTGAAGATTTGACACCAAGGAGCTGATAAAACCAAGTGAGAAGATGGATCTAAAGCTACATTAATTGTGGCATTTTGATCACTCTTGTTATTTATGGCCCTTACCTTTTATAGAGGCTTATTTGAACTCTTAGTATTTTATTTTGATAAATTGATATATTTTATTTTACTCATTGATAAAATATTAACGTCTCTTTCTTTTACTACATGGCACAAATCTGTGAATGTAAGAAATTAATTAAATAAGATAGCTTCATGTAATGCTCATAAAATACTATGTTTGAATTTGTCCTTATTATTTTTGTCTACCATGGGGTGAGTCAATTAGCTAATATAGTCTTGTATCATAAGACATACTATATAATAGGTTCATTTTATTTTTATTTCAACTATGCAACTTGGGCATATAATATCTTGTCACTAATATTAATGGATAAGTATGTTGAAAACATATTGATAGATTGATTTGGTAAGTCATAAAACCACTATCAGGCATAATCCTTTAAAATAAATATAAATAAATTTGTTAGAATCTAATCATTGGGAATGTAGTTCAAACATGTTGGGTGAGAATCTTGAATATGGTACTCTAGGTCACCCTTGCCATCATATAATATAAGCTTATGTGCCACAAATACATATGGTAAGGGAGTTGTCACTATGTGATGTGCCAAAGGTGTATGAAAGAGATTATTAGAATCCAAAGCATGTGATGGCCTAATGGCTTCATTCTCAATATGTAACACCTTAGATTGTAGAGTATAAACCTTGTGCATAAAGGATTGTACATATAGATTTAAGGAACTAGCCATAATATGTATAGCTATCATTGAACTTTGTTGAATTACAATTTTAATTTTTTCTAGCTGATTTGGCCCCACTGTATGTGTAACAATGTTATTAACTGGGGGAGTTGAAGATTGATCATTATTTGATTTGTTCTTAATTTCTAACATGGATTATAATATTTTTGCATGATCAAGGGGTTATTCCTTAATTCTATCCCTAAAGATTTTTAGGACTTCATTTTTATTGATAATTATGTTATCATTTTTTATTTAAGGAGAGTGTTCTAATTTCAAATTTTTGTGTCATCTTATTCTTGATTATATTGTTCATCTTCAAATGCATTATCATTGAAATCTACACAATCAGGGTGTGAAGGATCAACAACAAGAGTTAAAATAGGTCCCTTATCCATGTTATATGCTCAAATATCATGAATTTGAATATGATATATAATATTACCACATAGCCTATCACTTCTTCCTAATGGAAGAGAGAAATTTTTGAGATGACATATAGTAAACAATTTCAAATAGAGCTGAAAAAACTGAATAAATAAAATCTAACAAATTTAAATCAACTAATGAAAACAAGAAAAAGAGGGATATAAACCTGAGGAAAATATATGTTTAGGGTTTGAGAATTGTTTGAAGTAAATTAGGTTTACCAAATATTTTAACCTTTTAGTTTTAGCTTATGTAAATATTACGTTTGATTAAAGGGATATGTATACTAAATCAAGGAAATAATATAAATAAAATAGACACTTATTTATTATAGAATTGACTAGTTTTAACTTTCTAAAAATAATAATAAATATTTCAAATAAATACTTATCTACAAAATGCCTAATATAGACAGTCTGAGTGATCGAAACTAAGATAGAATTAGATCTGAGGGTCATAAACTAGATCCCTATGTTGTAACCCCTCTTGGATAGTAGCACCACTTTTGGAGATTAGTGACATGTGGTTCTAGTGTCTTTATATTAGTGATAATTTATTCTATGTAATAATTCCTAAACTTTTGAATTCACCTGTGTCTAGGTTTTTAGGGTCTATTCCTATGTGCATAAATTTTGAATCTTTGTATTGTGATTATTATTATTGATTTATTATACAAAGCCTAATCCTCCTTGCAACTAGGGTATGAGATGAAAAGTGTGTTTGTTAGTAGGATAATCTAGACATCCTTAACACCCACAATGAATAGAGCTACCTACATACCAATTATCTGAAGATGGATCAATCATGATGTAGTTCTCCCCACCTAAGTGTTGATGCAAGTGTAAGTAATGCTAGTATGATAGTATCCTTGAGTTTCTTGAGTGTTCTTGAGATTGGAAATATGAAAAATGTAAGCTTAGGGATATTATAGATGGTATTATGTATAATTAAGGAAGAATAGGGATTGATAACCTTAATTGTGCTCAACTTATTTCTTGTTTGAATAGGTATTTTGCATGTAATATCCGTCTAGTGGATATAAGTCTAAAAGTCATGTATTTATAGTGTTTTGTTTCTTATGCAGATAGTAAAAGATGTTTATGTTGACGTTATGAGGTTTTTAGTTTTGAAAATATATTTATTTAGTAAATTTATGGTAAAATACATAGGTGCCATTTTAGGAACACTATTACCACGTGGCTCTAGTCTCCTTAATGTGGTTATAATGTCCAATTGGCAAAACACTGGGCATAAAGGGCCAAGATCAAGAAATGAGAGTCTGAGACTATGTTTGATCTGACTAGGGATGCATGTGGCCCATATGAAGGCTAGATAAGTGTGATAATAGGCTCTAGGATAGGTATAGGGATAAGTTAGGGATATGTAGTCTCAAGTATCATTCTTAACACTCACACACCAATTTTAGGTGATTATATATAACAAGGCACCATGTTTCATAAAAATTAAAAAGATCCAATATTACATAAAAGAAATCATAGAGCATTAAACAATGGGTTCCATGAACCACTAAAACATATACTACTACTTCATGACTACATAGTCTTGTGAGTCATACATAAATTATTATATATCCTGCAGTTCTAGATTTGACACATATACATGACCCTTAGAAACATGACTAGTTTAATATACCATATGCACAATACATATCACCTTATGACCATATATTATATGGGATAATCATCTATCACTCTCTTATAAAAATATATATAAATAAATTAAAAAATAAAATATTTAATAAAATACAAAAACATTCAAATAAATCAAAATATAAAAAAATAACATTCTACATGTGTAATAACTTTCAATATATGTTTCTTAAATTTTATTATAAAATAACATATTATTTATTTACACACATATGTTTCATTGGGTCTTGAGTGTGATATATCCATACATTATAATCTTGATATATACACATGCATATGTTAGACCTTTCCTATTCTTGCATGACACACTATTTTAGGGGCAGATTTCTTGTATATGATTACAATTGACACAATATCTTTTGTTTTATGATCATTTCCATTTGATTTTATATAGTATCATTTACACATTCATATACTCATATTAATATCTTACACATTGTATTTTTATAAGATATTATACATGAATGTTTTTACTAACACATGTGTGAAGTGACTAATATGATATGCCTATTCTAGTTGATTCTATTATTCATTTAATTCATCTATTCACATGTCTAGATTGTGTGTATTTATTATTTGATTATTTATATAGATTATATAACATTTGAGCATGTTACTTGCTTGTTATTCATAGTGCCATGAATCTTATTTTTTTATTTGGCGTGTGTAAATTTTCATATGTTCTCATCTTTAATGTTCAACATTCAAACATTCTCCTTGGTTGTGATATCCTTATACCCTTCTTTGCATGATATTGGATTGATTTGAATTTTAGCTTGGTTTTTTATTGAGCTTATTATCTTATATATGTTTACATGATCCATGTTATGCATCTTATGTCTTGTATGCATATTATAATCTTCATTGATATATATAATTCAACATGATCCTACTATATTCTTCATTATTACATGGTTGTCACAAATACAACCTAGTCATATTATCCTTTTGAGATAATATAATTGTCACTTTTTCATTCCCTTCACCTCAAAATTGGTTTAATATTCATGGGGGTATGTTCTATATACATTACTCTACATACATACAGTTGACATAATTGGCATAATTTGATTAAGTTTGCATGGTTCAAATATACATGCGAAATAAAATTATATACATTTGGCACATATTTAGGGTAGATTTTTAAAATTTTTTATACATGATATATATATATATATATATATATATATATATTTATATATTACAAATTATATGCTATATTTATACAAATAATTCATCATGAGACACTTTTCTAGGTACATATTCCATGAAAATACACCAAGATATAGATATATTTTTCAAATTTTACCAATATTCATACATTGACACTACTAGTATGCATCATTTGAGCTTTATCTATTTTATTAGTTGGATTATTTAATTAGTGTGATTAATATAATGTTATCTCAATGAAATTAGCACTACTTTCATTATTTAAATTTGATATGGTTACATAATTTGAGTTGAGTGAGATTGGATAGATTATGTTACATTTAAGTTATGTGATTAAGATTATGAGATCTCAATAAACTTAGCATAACTAACCTATATATGATATTAGGGGAATTATCACATTTAAATTCACTTATTCACATCTCTAAGTTATATTTATGCATCTCTATCCAAGGTTTAATCAAGGAAACATCATTACCAAATTAAACTATCAAGGGGAAACATGGTTTCATCCTTACACAGGTATACTCCTTCCTTGCTCTCCTTTATTTCAAAAAAAATCAATTATTCATTTTTATATTATATGAAATAAATAAACATGTAACATTCTCTTGGTTTCCATTCATACATATAAAACAAATTCAAATGGGCCTCAGGTAAAGCAAACTATAGTATACACACCATGTTACATATTTTATTTGATTTAAACTAGTAATTTTACCCTTTTGAATTCCTATGTTAATGGGGGGAAATTCATATTATTAAATCTATATTTATATGTTAAAATAGTCTTGTAAACTTGAAAAATATCACACAAGGCTCTAACTATTAGTTTTAGACCTTATTTTCAACTGATAGGCTTACCTTCACCATCCCACTAGGAATAAGTTATAATATTGTAGTCCAAACATGATATTATGATTACCTAGATCACCTAAATACCATTATATATCATTCACTATTAGCTAAAAATATATAATTACCTTTTCATCAATAGTCATGTTCATACATGGATATTAGTGTCAACTCTATTATCCCTAATCTAACATGAGTGCCATTGCCTTCTAAACATTCAATTTTAAAAAATATTCCAATATGTATAGGTCAACCTAATAAGTTTCATTAACCCTTCCATGGGAATATTTAAAAAAGGTGTGGTATAAACATAAATTAAGTTTACATGGTTAAAATATACATGTGGAACAAAATTTTATACATTTGGCACATATTTAGGGAAGATTTGTCAAATTTTTGATACATGCTATACACATTTTACAAAGTAGATGTTATATTTTTTAAATAATTCATCATGAGACACATTTTTAGGTACATATTCCATGAAAATAAACCAATATATAGATATATTATTCAAATTTTACAAATATTGATACATCAACCCTACCAGTATGCATCATTTGAGCTTTATCTATTTTAGTTAACTTATTTAATTAGTGTGATCAATATTATGTTATCTCAGTAGAATTAGGACTAATTTCAATATTTAAAGTTTATATGGTTACATAATTTGAGTTGAGTGAGATTTTCTAGATAATGTTATATTTAATTTGTGTGATTGAGATTATGAGATCTCAATAAACTTAGCATAACTCACCTATATATGATATTAGGGGAACGATCACATTTAAATTCACTTCTTCAAATCTATAAGTTATATTTATGCACCTTTATCCAAGGATTCATCAAGGAAACATCATTACCACATTAAACTATCAAGGGGAAACATGGTTTCATCGATACATAGGTCTATTCCTTCCTTGCTCTCCTTTCTTTCAAAAAATTTCAATTATTCATTTTAAGATTATATGAAATAAATAAAAATGTACCATTCTCTTGGTTTCCATTCATACATATACCAAAAATTCAAATGGGCCTCAGGTAAAACAAGGTGTAGTATGCAAACCATGTTACATATTTTATTTGATTTAAACTAGTAATTTTGCCCTTTTAAATTACTATGTTAATGGGGGGAAATTCATATGATTAAATAGAGATTTATATGTTAAAATAGTCTTGTAAACTTGAAAAATATCACAAAATTCTCTAACCATTAGTTATATACCTTATTTTCAACTGATAGGCTCACCTTCACCATCCCTCTAGGAATAAGTTATAATATTGTAGTCCAAACCTGATATTATGATTACCTAGATCACCTGCATCCCATTATATTCATTCACTATTAGTTAAAAATATCTAATAACCTTATCATCAATACTCATGTTCATACATGTATATTAGTGTCAACTCTATTATCCCTAATCTAACATGAGTGTCATTGCCTTCTAAACATTCAATTTTAACAAATCTTACAATATGTATAGGTTGACCTTATAAGTTTCATTAAGCCTTCCATGGGAATATTTTAAAAAGGTGTGGTATAAACATAAATTAAAGCCAACTTAGTATTCATCTAGAAAATACCAATCAATCACTTATTTAATATCATTTAATAAACTACATAACTAGGTTCTATTACCCTAATCTTACCTATATCTATATTAGTCATAGGATGAATCATATCATGGTTTTGAATAATTCAAAAAACATCTCATAATCAATATTTGTCAAGTTATAACCTAAACCAATACATGCACTTTAATATGTTATATTTCACCCTTGTACACACACAAACCACCACATAGGGGAAAACTAGATATGTCTTAGGCCCTCTTCAAAGTAGTGTATATGTCGAACACTCACTGTTATAGGGGTATTTGAGGTTAGTTCAAAACCATGATTCTACTAAACTATTTTTTTAAGGATAATGTAACTTGGAGTTAATATATAGGGTTTAATCTATATTCTAATATCAATATCATATGACTGTAATCTAGAGACACAATCTGAAAGGTGATAAGAACCCTAAAAATACCCAAGTAGAAGTATTAGTCAATAGTCAATATTATGTACATGAAATATGCATTGAATCATGGATAGTAACATCAATATAAGTGTCTTCATGGTGATGCAAGTGTTTTTCCTATCTAAAAGATAATTTTTCATAATTTGAAGATTCGATCACAATATGTAGACTATTTATTTCTACACTTACCTTTCTTAGATCCTCTTCTGCATTCATGTATAAGCTAATTAAAATTTATCATTCATATTGTTATTATTATCATATTCATTTTTATACTTTTTATATTTGGCACATATTTAGATTGAATATCTCTTATCAAAATATTTTTAGAATATAAATTCATTAATTGGTCTGATTTAAAGAGTAGGTTACTCCATATTTAATTAGGATACTCTCTTATTTAATCCTTATTTACAAAATGGTTAAATAAAAAAATAAAGGACACTAAAAAAGACAATTAAGGTATTTAGGATCATTTTAGAGATTTATTTTAGTTTTAATGTGTTTTATAGATCTAATCTATATGGCATATTTTAAGATTTTTTCTAATTTATTTACATTTTTGTAAATATGTCATAACTATAGTGGGTATATTATTCAAAGTTTTGATTTTTGAGCTGACTTAAGTCCAAAATTATTTGGATAATTTTTTATCAAAGGAGAAAATTATGTTATGCACTATCATGCCTCAACATTATGTGGCTAAGAACTAGATGATGGGGAAATAATTCATTTACAAAAGAAGAAATTCTTAAAAATATAATATATATTAAAATTTTAGATCAGAAGTGGCTTATAATAAAAACTATTCTTCACTAAATGTACATGAATGAATGCATGCATGCACATGTGTGTGTGCATTCATGTGTGTGTGTGTGTGTGTGTGTGTGTGTGTGTTGTTTAAATAGTAGTATCACAACATATATTCTATATTAGAGAATATGTGCAAGGAAATAACATGAGATATAGATAATATGTATAGTGACACGAAAGGTTAAATTTCCTCTCTTTTAAAATATTTTAAGATGGTAGTCTCACAATATACTAATTGTGCATCTATGGGATAACCCATTATTTTTATAGATACTTTGCAACTTAATTTCATGAATAACACTAGTTATATGCATCAAAACCTACTACCAAAGGTGCGCATGTGTATGTTTGATGGAATGGATCCACTCAACTAGATAAACAAGATTGATAATATTTATCTTCATCATATCCTAAGTGGGAATAAGGTTACCATGGAATGTTTATATTTTTAGTATGAACAATTCATTTAGTATAAATGGTTGTGTGCTCAAAATAAAAATAAGAACCTTCATGTCATCTAGTCAATTTTTTTAAGGAGATGCAAAAACACTATAGTAATAGTGTTATAGATAATTAATTCAACCAATTGGAAATTTTATTGAAAACAAGCTTGGTCAAGGATTATATCCATCAATTTTAGAACCTATCTTTATGAGTGGAGATGACTATAGATGATAAAATAAATGGCTTGTTTCTTGGTTTTCTCAAGGCCACATTTAACATAAGGCATTCATGCTGAATAAAATTAATGAATCTATTTATATTATCATGACATGTAGGGTAAATGGAAAAATATCATCCAACATTCGGTAGACATTCACTAACATTGGAGATCATAGTAGCTAGACACCATCTTTTTGTCAACCTACTAGGTTGATGCCTTAAAAAATTGATGAAAAAATGTCAAAGGGTTATGTTTTAATTGCGATAGAAAGTATA